>SKCR01041049.1:0-187389 GCA_019454045.1 Zanthoxylum bungeanum
GTAATCATTTAATTACGACGCAACGGAAAATTCGTTAATTTGGAATTAGCGAACCGAGCCCGAGATTATTTGCGAGCGCATTCGTATTTAGAATTCGAGTGCGGCACGTCAAATCAAGCGTCAAGTCGCTAGTCACACCTAGCGTCATATCAAGCGTCAAATCATGTCCTTGATTGATGTGACAATTGAAATTGGATTAAGAAAGTGATGTGATGTGATAAAGTGATGTGTGTGGTTGGCAATAAAAGCCAAATGTGTTTGAAATGAATTTCAAATGAAATTCAAGTGCATTTGATGCATAAAATAAACACAAAACCGTATACACACTTAGAGAATCACTTTCCCTCCTCTCTCTCTTCTTCCTTTTCTCTCCATCTCACACCCCATTTTCTCTTTCTCAAAGGCTGTGAACTGCCGAGTTTTACAAAAGAAAATGGGGGAAGCCAAGTTTGTTTTGTGGCAAAACAAGAGTGCTAGCACACTCCGGGATCATGCCAAGGTGATAGGGAAGCATACCCATGAGCCGGGAACCCTACGGTGAAGCTTGGAGCTTCAAATCATGAAGACAAGGGGCGCATATCACTGTTCACAGCAGCCCACTACCTTGAAAAAGTGAGCAGAATTTTTGATTTTCGTTGCCCAAATCGTCGCTCAACCACTCGATGTAAGTATTCCGCACTTCCGTCGTTGTATTCACTTATGATTCATGCTTGAGTTTTGATCTTGGGACCTTTAAAAACTCCAACAATGGCATCAAGAGCTTAGGTTAAAGCATGAAAAAGTTTGGGATAAAATTTGGGCAAACTTGATTTTGAGCATGAAAAATTAAATTGGATGGATTTGTATGCTTAATTGTGTTTGAATTGAAGATTGATTGGGTCAATTTGAAGAAAATTTTGATTGGATCATCTTTTCCCCCAATTCCCCTCCTTGGCCGAAATTGTGTTGTCTTTAATGTCTTGGGATTTTTGATTTTTGACAATTGGATGTGTTGAAATCATTCGGGATGATGATTTAACGACGATTGTGGAATCAATTGGATTGAATTCGATTCGGACGTAAAATCCCCAAATTGCCAAGTATGTCATAAAGCTTGAAATTGGGTAGAATGAAATTGAGCATGCAATTATGAAATTGGATGATTAAGTATGCTTAATACATGTTTAATTGATGATTGGTTGGATCAATTTGATTAAATATTTTTGGAACAATTTTCCCAATTTTGAAAGTATGTCATAAAGCTTGAAATTGGGTAAAATGAAATTGAGCATGCAATTATGAAATTGGATGATCAAGAATGCTTAATACATGTTTAATTGATGATTGGTTGGATCAATTTGATTAAATATTGTTTGGAACAAATTTCCCCAATTTTGATGTGTTGGCCGAATAGGAGTATGCCCTAAATCTTGGTAATTTTGTTTCGTTGATCATTCGATGACTTGAAACGATTAAGGATGTAATTAATGTTAATTTGGATTGAATTGGACATAAAATTAGTCCAAATTGCCGAGAGTAGTAAAGCATGTAATGAGTTTGATTTTAATCTTACCGTGTTGGACATGTGATGATGAAATTGAGCATGATTAATTAGCCTAATTTGTGTTTTTGGAAATAAGGTTTAGGTGTTTAGAATTATGCATGATACACACTTTGGAATTATTAGATTTTGAAATTGGATTTTATGCTTTAATTAATTGGGCTTAAATTGGATTTGGGCTTGTCATGTTGTAAATAGACTTATTGGACTTTGTTGTACAAGGTTGAGTTTAGGCAAAATTGGTTGGATCCAATTGGGCCCAAAACCGCTACCATAAAGCCCAAATGCGACTAATGACCTTTAAGTTTAATTGGGCCTAATGGGCCAAGATTGATTTCTAGGCTTATGGGGTAACTCCCGGATTGGATTTTGGTTATTCGGTTTGACTCGAATTGACCAAAAGTCCACACCTTAAGAATTAATTAAAAACCCATTAGACTTTAATTAAACTAATATTGGATATTCATCGGGCTTTAAGACCCGAAACGATTAAATTTGGAATTTAAATCGTAAGGTTCGTAAATAAGTGTAAGATTTAATTTGGAATTAAATAATGGGATTAGTATTAAATACATATTAAATTGGATTTAATTATGTAGTTTAATTTAATTCGAGATTCGTACTTTAAGTACTTTTCGCAAAAACGAGTTTGACTCGAACAAAATCAAAATCGTTGTTTGAACATTGGATGATCACTAATTATCAGATTAATTAATTGGATTAGATTGATTGATAACATGCTTGAGTGAATACATGGTTGCGATGCATGAATAATGTATATCGGATGGATATTAGTCGGGTGGGACAATTTTGGAAATTGTAATAAATTTGATTTATTAATTGGACCTGCGAGTCCAGCTTATCACCTCTATACTCTTTGTATTCTCTTCTCACCTATTCCCCTCAATGTAAATGAGGTTTCTTAGAAGTGTAGTGTAACGGGTAGAAGTAAATACATGTGCTAGCTTTGGAGAGAGAAAATGAGAAATTTGATCTAGGATCAATGTAAAGTATCCATCCGCATATCATTATTATTTTATTTCATATGCACTTTATTATGTGTTTAGAATGCATGTTTAAGGGTGTATGATGATGAGACCTTAACAAAGATAATAAATTGGTGCCAATTTGCACGCGAAAAACCCTCAAATATTATAAGCGTCTTTCCTTCCATTGAGTGATTCTCACTCAAGATCCGAGACGGTATTGGTTGTTGGCCAAAGTCAAGGCCTTTGTCTGTCGAAGATGTGTTTGAATCACGAAGGCTTTGTTACATGTCAGTGTCATGTCTAAGTTGTGGTTTGTTGGCCAAATTCAAGACCACTTCTTGTCCATGACATTGATTACGAAGCTTTCCATGGTCAATGGGTCGCACTTAACTGGGATCATTAAGCTTGTTGTGCCAAAGCCAAGGCTTAGTTGATTCAGAGGAAAAAGGTTAGGTAATACATTGGATGTATTGGCATATATATAAGATATATGTTCGGACTTGGAGTCCCCCCTACCGGATCTAGGAATTGGATTGGAGTGAATTTGCAATACTCGTTCAATTACTCGCCATAAGCGCTCATTCAAATTATTTCGTCGTTAGATTAAATGTTAGTTGGACTAATATTTAATTGTTGTTTTAATTAACAGTTGGACTGTATTATATTTGATTATATATAATTGGGATATATTAATCAATATATTTGAATTAATTAATTTCAGTTTACAGTTGATTTTATAATTGGATTATGGTAATCAATGTAATTGAGGTTAATTAATTTAAATTATATTTGATTATATAGTTGGACTATTATAATCATTATAATCAATAGTACCACAAATTGTTGATTAAATAGTTGGATTATTAGAATCAAGATTGAAATGAAAGATTAGTGTTTAAAACATAATCCTGGGTGAAAATGTATTTAAACGACTTTAATTTTCAAATTGGGATAATTTCAAGATGGCTTGGGATTAATAAGTTATTTTAGTTGATAAAATAATGAATTATGCCTAAAGCCCGAGTTAAGCAAATAAGTGGAATATGATATTTGGAATATATCGTCTAATGATAACTTTAGCGCTTAATCCATTAAGCTTGTCGAAGTAGACTCTTTAATTTCTGAATCAGAATTAAGGATTGGATGCTTAAAGTATGATAATGAAATTGAAGGATTTTCATGGATCTTTTTAGATTTTTGAAATACTAAATTGCAATAAATAATTCTTGGAAATTAATGACTATTCTCAAGGAGACAAAGTCAGAGTTTGCAATTAGGCAAGTAGTGCAATGCACACCTTACTTCAATATTCTAGAAACCCGAGGCTTGGCCAAAGGCTACTGGAATGTTGAAATTGGCAAAGGCAAAATCATAATAATCTTTTGGGAAGATAAAAGGATATATCCTAAGAAGGAATGAAGACGAGCAAGACTCTTACTTCAAATATGTTTGTCATAATTATGTTCACAACTAGTATTGAAATTGGATTTTAAATACTTAGTGTGATACATAAATATGTACTGTTGTGCAGAATCTGCTTTAAGCAGGATACTGACTTCAGATGAGATTACTCTGCGAATTGAAAACGGGACGATAGTCGCTGTTTTAACCGTAGATACCTGACTTTAGGAATTACCCTCGGGTGTGTACTTAAATTAGGGAACTGTTATAATGTAACTAGTTTGACTAGAAACATTATCCTTATATCAGTGTATACCCGCTAAGGGTGTACCTTTATATTCTAGAACACTAAAGTGTTTATTATATAAAGATGATATTGAGATAAACACATTAGATGTGAAAACAGAGAATTTATATTTTGAATATAATAAAATCTCAAATGTATATAATGACGAACAAATAGCTCATACTGATTTAATCAGTTAAGAAACTAATTATGGCATTGTTGTCTGGGACACAATCAAACAAGACTCGTATATCCACACTTTCGAAGAGTGGGTACTTGGACTGTTTTGATTCTATTCAAATAAAGTCTACGAATCTAGTTTATTAAGCAAAGTGCTTAAAACACCTTTACTCGGTAAAAGTGATATTGCCACCGATCTGTTAGCCCTAGTTCATAGTGAAGCAAGTGGGCCCGTGTCTAGCTAGGCTAGAGGTGGATTTGAATATTACGTGACCTATACGGATGTGGCATCGCGTAATGGTTGTGTGTTTCTTTTGAAGAACACAAATCGGAAACTTTTATAGTTTCGACACGAAATAGACAAACAGATCGGCTAAATTATTAAACCGTCACGGTAAAACCGTAATGAAAATACTTAAGCAGTAAGTTTCTCGTATACTTGAAAGAGTATAGTATTCTTTCAATGAGGACTCTTCCCGGAACACGTCAGTTTGACGGTGTGTCCGAAAAGGATTAACCAAAATTTTGTTAGACATAATAAAGGTTAATCACGAGTCGCTCTGAGCTACCATTTCCTTCAACGGCTAAGATTTAAACAGTGCAAGAAATTATTTTGAATAAGGTTCCATAATAATCTGTTTGACAGATATCATATTAGATATGAACGGGAAAGAAACCGGGTTTCTCATTCCTGACCATTTGGGTTTGCTTGGCATATGTTTGGATGATACCAAACTAAAATCCAAATAGGATAAGTGCCAATTGTAGGTCATCCTAGGGATACCATAAGTATTGTACTTATACACCTCACATGAGAACAATTAGATTTTTTCTCACCATACGGTTTTCCTAAGAGGAATACCGATATGCAGTGGTAAGTGGGAGGATAGTATAACTCGATGACAACCGGAGTAATACTGTTTAAGGCACTAAATCATAATGGAACATATATAGTTCATCAAGGATGAAACTATACCATTAATCTTCGAATACACGAGAACTAAGGAAGTGATACGAGGTATCGACTCCCTATTATGACAAAGTGTCATGAGTCCGAAATGGATTCCATGTATATCAACAAGTTTGGAGACTAGTTGATGTACCACAAGGCATTGTGCCTATTGGTACTTTACAAGTCTTCAAGGAAGACGTACATGGATGGCAACATACCAACGTATAAAGCTAGGCTTTTAACGAAAGGTATCGTTATCGACATTGTGTTGATTACGATTCAACCTTTTACCTTTGCCACGGTAAATCCATTTGGATAATGCTTGTTATTCGATCCATGATTGGATTAAAGCAAGCATTAGATTCTTGGGATTATCGTTTTTATGTAATCATAATGGTGTATGATTTAATTCAAACGAAAATGATTCTTGTGTAAATAAGAGGACAGTGGTTCCTTTAAAAATAATGATAATATGTCATTTCTTGAAAATGATATTCCCATAAAATAAATATCGGCGAAAGTTTGGCTTTCGAAGAACTCTCCGTGGAACCGTACATTGAAAAATGTACTAGACCTGGTGTATCATAAGCTTTGAGCATATGGATTCACAAACAGGCTAATCCGAGTGATAGTCACTGGATTGATGTTAGAAACATCCGTTAGTATCTTAGAGAACTAAGGATGCTGTCTTAATATTGGAGAAAGAGAACTTGAAGTGACTGGGAAAACTATAGCAAGTTTCCTATAACCGATAAAGACGACTAAAAGTCACAAACGGTACTATACAGTTTGCATAACGGTGCAGTAAGCTGGAGATCTTCCAAGCAAGATACTGTTACAGAATAAACAACAAATACGGGTTAATTGCAGCAGCTGAGCAGCAATAGAAGTCATTTGGGTCGATACATATCTAATTAGATTAGATATAGTTCTGTTAACAGCTGAGCTAGGCATCAGCACAGGCTAAAGAATTAATGGTCTCATCAACGATCCAGATACATACTTACATATTCATCTGATTCGTTCGGATCATACATCGTGGCGATGTGATGATCGAATAAATCGCATCAAGATGATATTCATGCAAATTCGCTGACGAAAGCTTTTCTCAGCAGTTTGAGCCAACCGTACATACTTCGGGTGTTAGACACTCGAGTGACTGGCTATAGGCCAAGTGGGAGATTGTTGGACAATTATGACCCATAGTGTCACTATTTGTACAGATCACGGTGTTGTTGTACAAATTAACTATGTGACATAGGAGATTGCACTCGTATCATTTGTGATTAGATCACCTAGATATATAAATGATAAGAGGTCCCTATGATTTGTTCATGGATGAAGAATGATATGAGACAGTATCAGTCCATGAAGGATAAATCATTAAACATCCCTGGTCAGAGCATTATCGAGATTGGACATCGATGAATGCGTAAAATACTAGTATTACACTTGTGCGCGTTGTAAGGGCACAATTGCATAGTTCTCATATATTTGGGTATTGGATACTCATGCAAGTGTAATAGGAGGTTGTGTTTCACCGATGGTACGGGAAACAGCTTCGCTCTGGATTAGACCCCCTCGGAATTCCATTGGTAGTATGACTACGTGTCTATAGAAGTCCGAAATCAGGGTAGGTGTATTTGGTCTTAACCTGAGACTTGCACCGCTGATACTTGCGACAATCAATATACTTTGGTTGCGGTCGTCCAGGGCTTTAACCAGTTCTGTGTACGCCAATATTGGGTATATTGAGAATCGTAGTGTGTTGGGTGTGATGTCGAGACGGAAGTGTCACTCCAGTCATATGGAGTTGATGATCACGCAGGGATACAGAACTCGTTCTCTATATAAGGTTGCAACCGTCGGGATAATATGACTTGGTCATGATTATCCGATTTTAAAGAGACTAGTTGCTTGTTATCCGATATATGCTTCGTACGAGGCAGACACTCTACCAGCCCTAGGCCTTGCATGTGATCATCCGATACTGGACAGAAATACGCAATACTACGGTATATTACGCTTGATATAGATCCTTATTCCTGTAAGGATATTTCCGGAGAATTGGGTAGGCATGGTGCTTTGCTAGAAGCCAACCTTGTCTTGTAAATCGGTAAAACGTAGTACTTGGTACTTACGTGTTCGGATAGTTCGTCGACCGATTTGACTGCCAACATATCCGGGGATCTCATGGGTCGCTTCCCAAAGATTCACCGATGACGTATGACTCGCACTTATATTAATCTGGGATTAATTAGATGAGAGAGAAAATTAATCTGGGATTAATTGCGGAGATATTTTATCTAGGATAAAATATCGATTAAAGAGAGAGAAACATTAATTTGGAATTAATCGAGGAATTAATATATTTGATGTATTAATCGAAATTAGATTTCGACACGGAATTAAAATTAGATTTTAATTCGGGCGAACGAATTAATTTAGAATTAATTCGTTAGCGATGTGAATAGTGATTTCGCTAGGCGTAATCATTTAATTACGATGCAACGGAAAATTCGTTAATTTGGAATTAGCGAACCCGAGCCCGAGATTATTTACGAGCGCATTCATATTCAGAATTCGAGTGCGGCACGTCAAATCAAGCGTCAAGTCGCTAGTCGCATCTAGCATCACATCAAGTGTCAAATCATGTCACTTTGAGTGATGTGACAATTGATTGGATTGATTGATTGATGTGAGTGATGTGACAATTGATTGGATTAATAAAGTGATGTGATGTGACTTGATGTGATAAAGTGATGTGTGTGGTTGGCAATTAAAGCCAAATATGTTTGAAATGAATTTCAAATGAAATTCAAGTGCATTTGATGCATAAAATAAACACAAAACCGTATACACACTTAGAGAATCACTTTCCCTCCTCTCTCTCTTCTTCATTTTCTCTCCATCTCACACGCCATTTTCTCTTTCTCAAAGGAAGTGAACTGCCGAGTTTTACAAAAGAAAATGGGGGAAGCCAAGTTTGTTTTGTGGCAAAACAAGAGTGCTAGCACACTCCGGGATCATGCCAAGGTGATAGGGAAGCATACCCATGAGCCGGGAACCACTACGGTGAAGCTTGGAGCTTCAAATCATGAAAAGACAATGGGCGCATATCACTGTTCACAGCTGCCCACTGCCTTGAAAAAGTGAGCAGAATTTTGATTTTCATTGCCCAAATCGTCGCTCAACCGCTTGATGTAAGTATTCTGCACTTCCGTCGTTGTATTCACTTATGATTCATGCTTGAGTTTTGATCTTGGGACCTTAAAAAAAACTCCAACATACAGAACATCTGTAAGAACAGCAACCGGAGCCACACCTTATTCTTTGGTCTATGGAATGGAAGCAGTGCTGCCAGTGGAAGTTGAGATACAGTCTATGAGAGTTTTAGCAGAAACAGAGTTACCAGAACCAGAATGGGCCGCACAGAGGTTTGATCAGTTAGCACTGTTGGATGAGAAGAGAACGAAGTCTTTGTTTCACATGCAGTTGTATCAGAAGAGACTAGCCCGGGCATTCAACCAGAAAGTACGCCCCACCAAGATCAGAAAGGGTGATTTGGTACTTAAGCAATCAAGGCATCGACAACAGATCCAAGAGGAAAGTTCAGACCTAATTGGGAAGGGCCTTACATAGTGCAGAAATTAATGGGAAATGGAGCAGTGAGGCTATCAGACTTGGAAGGGAACGAGTTCACCGAACCAATCAACGTAGACAGATTGAAGCAGTACTTTATCTGAGGGAGAGAAGGCCGAGCAGTCACCATGAGAATTGGCAGAAGACCTAACCCAACGGAATAGGAAAATCATTCATGCATACACGTAACATTGCATTCTCTTCGTGTTTGTTTTTGTTTTGTGTTCGTAGGTTCGAGGAAAGGAGAAAGCAGCAGAAATGAGCCAAACAACGTCAGCACAGTTTCAGTTTTGGGGATGAGTCCCAGGGGGCGAGGCCCACATCAACAGTTTTTAGGGATAAGTCCCAGGAGGTGAGGCCCATATCGGCTTGGGGGCGAGGCCCGTGTCAGCTTGGGGGTGAGGCCCATATCAATTTGAGGGCGAGGCCCATATCGTCAGCAGTTTTGGGATGCGTCCCAGGGTCGAGGGCCCACTGTATCATCAGTTGTAGTTCCGGGATGCGTCCTAGGGTCGAGAGCCCACTACATCATCTGTTCGAGGGCGAGGCCCTCATTTCCAGTGGTATCGGGATGCGTCCTAGGGTCGAGGTGCCCCCGTTGTCGGTTGCAGTTATTGCGATACGTTCCAGGATCGAGGTCCACTGTAACACCATCTCAGCTCGAGGCAGCAGACGAGCTAGGTAAGTGAAAATGCACTGCATAACTTTGATAGGATTGTTCAAAGTCACACACTGCACAAGTCCCATCAAAGTGGGGGCGACTGTAGGCATTGCATTTTTGCATGTGAAACCTGATGATGAGTCTCAGTTGGAGGCACTACCTTTTAAGTCGCGGAAGCCGCGGGAAACGGACGTCGGAAGGGAGGAGTCAAGAATTGACTCATATTCGGATTAAGTTCGCTGGTTTAGCTTCGAGTTACTTGTTGGTTGTCCATTTTAAAAATTATTCCCGGCCCAAAACACTCACAATCACCTAATCTCGGTCCAAAAATCCCCGTAAGCTCTTTGACCTTGACTTAAAACCCCTGCAAGCCCACACATCTAGCCCACATAAACTAAACCCACCAACCAAAGGTCCACACGCCCACATCAAGGCCCACAGGCCCATTCACCCTAATGCACACCCAAATTAAATCAAATATTAAGTTAAATATTAATTATTAATGTAATTATATTAAATAATAATTAAATCATTTACCAAATTAAATAAAACATAAAATAAAATCATGCCTAATTTAAACAAATCAAATATGTTATATACCTAAATTAAAAAGATGATATACCTAATTAAAATCAATCATAACAAATTAAAAATATTGACTTCCTAATCTAACAAATTAAATGCCTAATCCTAACCAATCAAATATATTGTATTCCTAATCTAGCCAAGACATGTCCCCCAATCAAATACATTGCTTTCCTTACCTAGCACTAAATCATATCCTAATTGAATGCACCAAATCCCTTCCTTGTGAGACAAGGTGAAGCCCTAACCCTTCTCTATATAAACAACCCCTAACCAAAGCCATCCTCTCCTTCACACAACATTATTCACGCCCAAGCCCTAGGAACACATACTATTCACGCCAATCACAAGAGTAAGTAACAAAAAATATTCTTTTCATCTCCTCCACTCCATAGCCGAACACATCACCCTCCTCAACCCCTCCATAGCTGAAAATAACAAGCCTTTATACCCTCATAAAGCCACCGAAACCAGCCCTATACAGCAGCCCTCCATCACCGAAAATTACAACAAAAAACTCACTGCAGTGAACACAAAAAAACTGCACTGTTTTACACGCCTAAACAACAGCAAAATCACCCTAAAACAGCCCCCAAAACACTAAAAAATTACAAAAAAAAAAACTGCACTTTTAATCCTTAAGATATCACAAAAAAATTGCACTTAAAGCCTTAAAAAAAACTCAAAACAGTCCACCTAAACGCCAAAACAGTGACCTGAAATAGTGAGCAGAAAACACGCCCAAACAGCAGTAAAACCAAGCCTAAACAACGAGAAAAATAGTGGAACGACGAGTTAAGACGCTAAGCTAGTGAACCGGAAGAGTAAGGAGCTTTTACCCCTTCCGATCTCCGTGAAACGCAAGTCTGAAGACGACTTAAAAGGTTAGACCTGAGGGTACTTTTCACACTTATTTTCTGTTTTATTTTCATTATTTATTGAGTTTTGTTCGCATGATTATTATGTTAAAATGCATGTTGTGGCCCTTGAGTAGATAAATATGCATGTATTATGAGTATGATGTGTGTTGTGGCCTTTGAGTAAAATGAAAAATGTGTCGCCTCTTGTGGTATATAGGATGGAAACCCGGAAGTAAATTTCATAGCCGATTCCGAATGGACGGTAGTATGATCTGCACTCGGGATACAACTCCACGTACCACTTGAGCAAACGACTCATATTTTATTTTATGTTGTTTTGATGTGTTTATTATTCATTATTTAATTTCCGCATATTACTTGTTCGTGTAATGATATGATCGAGCGCATGGGCTTAGTAAGTGCGATGAAAGGTCCTCTAATTGAAGGGGTTAAAATCCTTTACCACGATGCTTCGCCGCGTCGGTCAATGTATATTCGATTGGATGTGAGATATGTTCAATCGGGTATACAAAATCTGATATTTTTACATTTACCTTTTTGTTTCATATATATGCATTGAGATAAGCGCATGGGCTTAGTAAGTGCGATGAAAGGTCCTCTAATTGAAGAGGTTAACAATCCTTTACCACGATGCTTCGCCGCGCCGGACGATGTGTATTCGATTGGATGTAAGACATGTTCAATCGGTTATACGAAATCCGATATCTTTGTATTTACTTTTGTTTCATATATATATGCATTGAGATAAGCGCATGGGCATAGTAAGTGCAGTGAAAGGTCCTCTAATTGAAGAGGTTAAAATCCTTTACCACGATGCTTCGCCGCGCCAGATATCTTTGTATTCACTTTTGTTTCATATGTATGCATTGTGTTGTATGTGCATGGGCCTAGTAAGTCGGATTAAAGGTCCTCCACTTGGAGGGATAAAAAGCCTACAGTCTACTTAACCGCAATACTTCGCCGCGCTTTGTTATTTACTTTTCGTTATGTGTTATTTATTTATCATTCGAACATTATCATTTCATTCATGCATTTTATTTGTTGCACGTTATTATGCATGCATGCGCATAGGCTTAACTAGGGTGGGTTAAAGGTCCTCTATTCGAGGGAAAATGCCTTAGGGCTACCTTACCACGATGTTTTACCGCGCTGTTTATTACGCGATTTATCGCTGTTTTGCAAAATATCATTTTATTCATGCATTTTATTTCTGTTCATTATGCAATGTTTTGCCGTGCTTTCTTTTCCATATTATTCATTCATATGACATATCATTGCATAATCTTGCATCACATATAACATGCTTAATTGAAAATTTGTAGTAGTTACATGAGTATAGGCACACATTGCATTTCTCTTCTTCTTGGTATTCCTTTCTTTCACTCATGTTAGCCACATTCTTTGGCATTACATCATGGCACATTTATCTTTAATATATAGATGTATCTTTAATTGTTCCTCTTTCACGTATTTGAATTTGCATCTTTTATCCCATCATGTCATGCGCTTGTTTTGACTCCGTTTATTATGTGGTTATTTTGATCTTATTTCATATGCTTTTATAATGCGCTTATAACATGATATGTTCACCGTTATTTTGATTTCCTTTATATTGCATGCCAATATTGCTATGGTTGTCTTGCGTTTATGTTTGCATGAATATTAAATTCTTATGATGTAATATGTTTGCTATTGAAAAAGACTTACCTTTTAAGCATGCGAACTTAGTAATAGGATTTGATTTCATGAATATTTAGATGTAAACTATATCTTTTACGCATATGAACTTAGAAGCATGATACCCTTGGAAATAAGTGTTACTTAGGCTTGATTAAATTATTACACAAATCCTTTCATTACAAGTGAAATAAGTAAGGGACCATTCCGAACCCAACGGTTTGAGGTCTTCCCTTGCGAGGGGTGAGTGCGACCTTAAATCTCATTTTCCGGGTTCACACTGGGTGGTGACTCCATCATTCTCCGGTTTAGTCCCCTGTGGCTACTCCGTACTCCCAACCGGGCCGCGAGTCCGGAACAGCATGCGTCGCCCAGATTCCTGTGTCACCACAGTTATTTATTCGCGTTTCTTTGCTTATTTTGATCTTGGGACTAATCATAGAAACCAACAATGGTATCATTGAGCCTAAAATGAGCATGAAATGTATTAGGGTAAAATTTGGGGAAAATCAATGTGAGCATGATTTGATTAAATTAAATGGTTGAGTATGCTTGTATGTTGATGTAATGAAATTGGATTGGATCAATTTCAACAAATTATGATTGGATCAAATTTTGCCCCACCATTAGGCTTGGCCGAATGCTTGTGTTACCCTAGGCTCTTGGAATTTTTTGTTTTGATGATCATTGGATGACTTGAAACGAATTGGAAATGTCGATTTGTAATTCGATCGGATTGAAAAATGAAATCGGACAAAATTCATTACCTTGGCCGAGAGCTATATGGCATGTATTGGACTTGATTTTTGATTCAAAAATGTTGGACATTAATTGAATAATTAGATACATAATTAATTGGTTACATTGTATTTTGGAAATATTGATTTAGTTAATTAATTGATGTATTACACTTTAATTAATTAAGTTATAAAATTTGGAATTTTAAAATTTGGTTAATGGGCTTAATTTTGAATTGGGCTTGAAATTATTATATTTGGGCATAATGGGTTTGGTTGGGCCAAGTTGGTTTAGGCCAATTGGATTGGATCCAAATTGGGCCTAAATCATTCCATTAAGTCCAAATGTAATAAATGGGCTTTAAAGTTTAATTGGGCTTTATGGGCTTGAAATTGGTTTTATGGCAAATGAGGGTGATTCCTTAATTGGGCTTGGTAATTGGGTTTGACCCATATTGACCAAATCCCATGCCTTATGAAATCAATTGAAAACCTATCGGACTTTAATTAAACGAACATTGGATGTTAGTTGGGCTTTAAAACTCGATAAGATTAGATTTAGAATCTTAGTCGTTAAAGCGCATTAAAAGTGTAAATATTTAATTTGGAATTAAATAAATGAATTAGTATTGAATACGACTTAAATTAGATTTAACGAGTAGTTCGATATAATTTAATAATTCTTATTTTGAGTACTTATTCTCAAACGAGTTGGACTCGCGTAAAATCAAATCATTGTTTAAACATTGGATGGTCATATAATTAAAGACTAATTAATTGGATTAGATTGGTTGAAATGCATGCTATGAATGAATATATGGATGTGTTGAATGAATAGCGTATATCGGATGGATATTAGAAGGGAAAGGGTAATTTTAGAAATTATTGTAGATTTGGAATTTATAAATTGGACATGTGTGTCCAGCCTTATCTTATTGTCTCTTTGTATTCTCTTCTCACCTAATTCCCCTCAATGTTAATGAGGTTTCTATTATTGTATTATGTAATTGGGTAGAAGTAGAATAGTGCTAGCCGGGGAGAGGAAAGAGAGTGATTTGTTTTAGGAACAAGTTGTTATATATCCATCCGCATATCATTATTAATTTACTTTTCGCGCCTTATGATGTTTTAGAAGCATGCTTAAGGATGTATGATGAGACCTTAACAAAGATAATAAATTGGTTGCCAATTTACGTGAAAAACCCTCAAAACATATTAAGTGTTTTTCTTTCCGTTGAGTGATTCTTACTCAAGATCCAAAGTTGGCATTGGTTGTTGGCCAAAGTCAAGACCTTTGTCAATTGCGGATGTGTTTGAATCATGAAAATTTTGTTACATATCGGTGTCATGTCCAAGTTGTGATTTGTTGGCCAAAGTCAAGATCACTTCTTGTCAATCGACATTGATTACGAAGCTTTCCATATCAATGGGTCCCGCTTAACTGGAATCATTAAGCTTGTTGTGCCAAAGCCAATGCTTAGTTGATTTAGAGGAAAAGGTTAGGAAAATGTATTGGATACATTGGCATATGTATTGTATATATGTTTCGGACTTGGATGTCCACCTACCAGATCTAGGAATTGGATTAGATCTAATTGATCTTCGAGATCTACCTAGTTAAATATCATACAGCTTGTTGGCCAAAGTTAAGGTTATGTGTTATTTAACGGGATCCTAGCCCACTAGGAAACTGGGTTTCCCGAGTACTCGACTGAGGGTTAGAGGCTCGCCGAAAAATAGTGGGAGGCTAGTATTGAATTTGTAATTTCATTCAGATACTTATCTTTTCGCGCTTTCAAATTATTTCGTCAAAATTATTTTATTAGTTGGACTAATACAATGTTATTTTTCTTGTAACAGTTAGACTGTACCCAAATATCGTTGACTAGATAGTTAGACTATCGTAGTCAAGATGACATGAAAGGGAAATGTATGAGATATTATCATTGGCAAAAATATCTTTAAGGGCACGAACTTTGCCGATTGGGAAATGAATCTGAGGATAGTCCTTGGAACCGAGAGGCTGCTATACACTGTACAGAGACCTCTTGGGCCTAAGCCCAAACCAGATGAGCTACTTGAGCTGGAGCTTTGGAAGACTCACAGCGATGATTGTGATACTGCTCAGTCAATTATGCTTGCTGCTATGACTCAACATTTCCGTCGATAGAATATGGACTTGGATCCCTATAACATATTGGCGAGGTTGCAAGATCTTCACCGATCTAACCGTAGATCGCAGAGATATGAGTTACAAAATAAGCTCTTCCGTTCACGTATGTTAGAATGCATGTCCGTTGAGTCCCATGTGGCACAGATGATTGCTGACATAGATGAGCTTTCTCATATGGGGATAGTCCTCGAGGCTGAGACTACTATAGATTTGATCTTGCAGTCTCTCCCTGCCAATTGGAGACAATTCATCATAAACTATAACCTGATGAACACAGATGATACTCTTGGAGAGTTATTATCTACTCTCAAGGAATCTGAGAAGGAGCTTCTCAAGGGCAACAAGTGCGAGGCGCACTTTGCTTCGACATCTCAGACACCGAGGGCTGAGCCCAAGGCAACTGGAGGTGTGAAGAAGAAGAAGCATAAAAGAAAGGGTAAGGCCAAATCGTCAAAGGCTTCTGGGAAGCCTAAGGACAAATCTCAGGATATTTGCCTCCAGTGCGGCAAGCGGGGTCACTGGAAGCGTGACTGCCACGAGTACAAGGCGCTCCAGAAGGAGATAAATGCGGGCAAGACACCGGCCTCAGGTATGTTTGTTATTGAAATAAACATGGCTACTTCTAGTTTTAAAAATTAGATTTTTGATTCTGGTTGTGGTACTCACATATGTACTGATGTGCAGGATCTGCGGATTAGGATGAGACTGGCCTCAGGGGAGATTGATCTACGCGTCGGAAATTGGGCATCAGTCGCCGTTTTGGCCGTTGGTACTTTTGTTTTAGAACTACCCTCGGGGCATGTACTTGAACTTAATGACTGTTATTATGTACCTAGTTTGACTAGGAATATTATTTCTGTATCTATGTTAACCCAATGTGGGTATACTTTTGTATTCAGGAACACTGGGTGTTATGTGTATAAAATGATGTAGAAATTTACACTGCTGTTGCAAATAATTGTTTTTATATTTTGAATATAAATCTATCTCAAACATATAATATAACAAACAAAAGGCTCAAAATGAGTAACAAAGATAAAACTTATATATGACACTGTCGTCTGGGACACATAAACAAGCTGCGAATCTTGCTTATTAGGTAAAATGCCTAAATCACCTTTTAGCGGTAAAGGTGAACGCGCCACCGAACTGTTAGCCCTCGTTCATAGTGACGTATGTGGGCCCATGTCTAGCCAGGCTAGAGGTGGATACGAATACTTCATAACCTTTACGGATGATGCATCACGTTATGGTTATGTGTATATTATGAGACACAAGTCGGAAACTTTTGAGAAATTCCAATAGTTTCGACACGAAGTTGAAAATTAGACCGACAAGAGTATAAAGACATTACGGTCGGACCGTGGTGGTGAATACTTGAGCAATGAGTTTCTAGATTACTTAAAAGAATATGGTATTCTTTCACAGTGGACTCCTCCTGGAACACCGTAATTAAACGGTGTGTCCGAACGGAGAAACCGAACTTTGTTGGACATGGTTAGGTCTATGATGAGTCGCACTGAGCTACCTATTTCCTTCTGGGGATATGCATTAAACAGTAAAATTCTTATTTTGAATAAGGTTCCGTCAAAGTCTGTTCAACAGACTCCGTATAAGATATGGACAGGAAAGAAACCGGGTTTCTCATTCCTGAAGATTTGAGGATGCTGGGCATACGTCAAACATTTGGAAGGTACCAAACTTGAACCCAAATCGGATAAATGACTATTTGTAGGGTATCATAGGGAAACCAAAGGATATTAATTCTATCACCCACGAGAGAACAAAGTATTTGTTGCTCTACATGCGGTTTTCCTTGAGAAGGAATTCCTAAATGCAGTGGTTAGTGGGAGGAAAGTAGAACTCGATGAAAATCGGAGTGATACTGTTCCTGACATAGAATCCTCAACGAAATAAGAACAGTCCATCCAGGATGAGACTGTACCACAATCTTCTATTACACAAGGACCGCGTAGGTCGGAGAGAGTCAGGAAACGACCTGAGAGGTATGGGTTCCCGATCTCGCCTCATGTAGATATTAATCTCATTGAGGATAATGAACCGGCTACGTATGAGGAAGCGATACATGATATCGATTCCGCTTTATGGCAAGAAGCCATGAAGTCTGAAATGGATTCCATGTACACCAACCAAGTTTGGACACTGGTTGATGCACCAGAAGGTGTAAAGCCTATTGGATGCAAATGGGTCTTCAAGAAGAAGACCGACATGGATGGCAACGTACAAACGTACAAAGCTAGGCTTGTAGCGAAGGGGTATCGTCAACGACATGGTATCGATTATGACGAAACTTTCTCACCCGTTGCCATGATTAAATCTATTCGAATAATGCTTGCAATTGCTGCATATTTTGATTACGAGATGTGGCAGATGGACGTTAAAATCACTTTCCTTAATGGAAACCTTTTGGAGGATGTTTATATGAAACCGCCTGATGTTTTTATCGTGCCTAGACTTGCAAACAAGGTTTGTAAGTTAAATCGGTCCATTTTTGGACTGAAGCAAGCATCGCGGTCATGGAACCAACGTTTTGATGAGATCATAAAAGAATATGATTTTATTCAAAACGAAGTTGATACTTGTGTATAAAAGAAGGTTAGTGGGAGAGCACTGACTTTTATTGTCCTTTATGTTGACGATGTATTGCTTATAGACAATGACATTCCCATGCTAACATCGGTGAAAGCTTGGCTTTCATTGAAATTCTCCATGAAAGATCTGGGAGAAACAACCTTTATTCTAGGAATAAAGATCTACCGGGATAGATCGAGAAAGCTGCTTGGACTCTCTCAGAGCACGTACATTGACAAAGTGTTGAAGAGATTCAACATGGATCAGTCCAAGAGAAGACTGTTGCCAGTGTCACATGGCGTCTATCTATCTAAGGACATGTGTCCTAAAACTCAAGATGAGAGAGACAAAATGAATCGGATACCGTTCACCTCGGTAGTCAGATCGATCATGTATGCCATGATATGTACGTGACCTGATGTTTCCTATGCTTTGAGCATGTGTAGTCGTTATCAGACCGATCCAGGTGAAGGTCACTGGATGGCGGTTAAGAATATCCTAAAGTATCTTAGACGAACTAAGGATGCTTTCTTAATCTATGGAGATGGAGAACTTGAGGTAACTGGGTATACCGATGCAAGTTTCCAAATCGACAAAGACGACGGCAAGTCGCAATCCGAGTACATATTTGTTGGACAGTTTTGACCCATAGCGTCACTGTTTGTAAAAGACATTATGTTTTTGTACAAAATTAACTATGTTATAATGAAATTGCCTTTTACCGTTTTATGATTCATTTACTTTGATATAGATAAATGGTAAAAGTCCATAGGATTAGTTCCGGATTGAGATGATATGAGACAGTATCAATCCATAAAGGTTTAATCATTAAATATCCCTAGTCGTAGTATTATCGAGACTGGACATCGATAATGCGGAGTAGACTAGTATTGCATTTGTGCGCGTTGTGAGGGCATAACGGTATAGTTCTCATATATTTAAGTATTGGATACTTATACAAGTGCGATAGGAGGTTGTGTGTTACCGATGGTACGGAAAACAGCTTCACTCTGGATAGACCCCGTAGAATCCCATTGGTAGTATATATATGTGTCTATGGGAGTCCACTTCAGGGTAGGTGTATTTGGTCTTAACCTGAGACTTGCATCCCTAGTACTTGCGACAATCAGTAAACTTTGGTTTTAGTCGTCCAGGGCTTTAACAGGTTCTGTGTACGCCTCTGCTGGATTTATTGAGAATCGTAGTGTATTGGATGTGATGTCAAGACGGAAGTATCACTTCAGACATATGGAGATGATGATCACGCAGGGATTCAGAACTAGTTCTCTATTTTGTTTCAACCATCGGGATAATATGACAAGGTCATGATTATCCGATTCAAAGAGACTAGTTGCTCGACATCCGATATGTGCTTCGTACGGGGCAGATACTATTCCAGCCTCAGGCCTTGCACGTGAGATCCGATATTGGATCGTAATATGCAATACTACGGTATACTACGCCTGATATAGATCTTTTATTCTAGTAAAAATATTTTTGGAGAATTGGGTAGGCATGGCGCTTTGATAGAAGCCAACCTTGTCTAGTAAATCGGTAAAGACGTAGTACGAGGTACGAACGTGTTCGGATAGTCCGACGATCGTATTTACTGCCAACATATCCAAGGATCTCTTAGGTCGCTTCCCGAGGATTCACCGATGATGTTTGATTCGAACTTTATTAATCTAGGATTAATTGCCAGAGAAACTTTATCTTGGATAAAGTACTATTTGAAGAGAGAGAGAAAGATAATTGGAATTAATCGATAAAATAATATATTCGATATATTAAACGAAATTGGATTTCGACGCGGAATTAAAATCGAATTTTAATTCGGGCAAATGAGTTAATTTAGAATTAATTCGTTAGCGACGTGAATAGTAATTTCGCTAGGCATAATTATTTAATTACGTCGCGAAGGAAATTCGTTAATTCGGAATTAGCGAAACCGAGCCCGAAAGTGTTTGCAGACACACTCGTATTTCGAATCGAGTGAGGCCGACAAGTCATATCACGAGTCACATCACTTGTCGCTTTAGTGATAGACATCTTGTCACTTTTTGGTGAAAGATACATAGTCACTATTCATGACACAAGTTGGTGAGAGCTTTTAATGCATTTTTGGAGCAAAAATGCTTTTTGACTTTTTGAAAGCCATATACCATTTTTTTGGTAATTTTTTTTCATTATGTTTTTAGAAAACAAAGAAACAAAACACAAAAATTCTCTCTCTCATCTAGGCTTGGCCGAAACTCCCAAAAGGGGGAAGGAAGATTTGATTTTTCTTTTCTTTTGCTAGCACACTTGAAGGATCAATACAATGTGATAGGGAACCTCATCTTAGAGCTTGGAATCCATAAAGCTTGGAGCTTCATCTTCATCAACAAAACCTCTCTTGGCCGAATTCTTGGGAGGTTGGAGGAGTTTCTTTTTGTTGAGCATCACATCAAGCCGATCTTTGTAAGTATGATTCCGCCATACTTCTTAGTTATATTCATTCATTTCATTGCTTAAATTGATCTTGGGACATCAATAGAAACCAACAATGGTATCAGAGCCTTGTTTAAGCATGAAAATTTTAGGGTAAAATTTGGATAAAATTGATTGAAGCATGATTTGATGAAATTGTTTGATTAAGTATACTTGTATGTTGATAACATGGTGTTATACATGATCAATTTTATGAAAAATAAATTGGATGGATTTTTCCCCAAATAAGAGGCTTGGCCGAATCTTGCTTACCCTTGGAAGTCATGGTATTTTTTGTTTTGATGATCATTGGATGACTTGAAACGATTGAGAATGTCGATTTAAAATTCAATCGGATTGAAAACGAATTCGGACAAAAATCCCCACCTTGGCCGTGAGCTTCCTTGCATGTAATGAGATGATTTTTTTGAATCAAATATGTTGGACATGTGTTGATGATGAAAAGTATGATTAATGGTAGATTAGTATTATGGAAATATTGATTTAAAAGATTAATCATGACATTATACTTTAATTAATTGAATAATAAAATTTGAAATATTAAAATTTGGTTAATTGGGCTGATTTTGAATTGGGCTTGAAAATGTTTTATTTGGGCATAATGGGCTTGGTTGGGCCAAGTTGGTTTAGGCAAATTGGATTGGATCCTAATTGGGCCTAAATCATTCCATTAAGTTCAAATGTAATAAATGGGCTTTAAAACTTTAATTGGGCCTTATGGGCTAAAATTGATTTTTTTGGCAAATGAGGGTGATTCCTCAATTGGGCTTGGTAATTGGGTTTGACCCATATTGACCAAATCCCATGCCTTATAAAATCAATTGAAGGCCCATCGGACTTTAATTAAAGGAACATGGATGTTAGTTGGGCTTTGAGACCCGATAGGATTAGATTTGGAATCTAAGTCATTAAAGCGCATTAAAAAGTGTTGATATTTAATTTGGAATTAAATTGAATTAGTATTGAATACGAATTAAATTAGATTTAACGAGTAGTTCGATATAATTCAAGAATTCGTATTTTAAGTACTTATTCTCAACGAGTTGGACTCGCGCAAAGTCAAATCATTGTTGAACATTGGATGATCACTTATATTCAAAAATAATTAATTTGATTCTTTTGATTGAATAACATGCTTGATGAATATATGGATGTGATGAATGAATAGCGTATATCGGATGAATATTAGAAGGGAAAGGGTAATTTTGGAAATTATTGTATTTAGAATTTATAAATTGGACCTGCGTATCCAGCCTTGTCTCTTATTATCTCTTTGTATTCTCTTCTCACCTAATTCCCCTCATTGCAATGAGGTTTCAATTATTGTATTATGTAATTGGGTAGAAGTAGAATAGTGCTAGCCGGGGAGAGGAAATGGAGTGATTTATTCTAGGAACAATCTGTTTAAATATCCATCTGCATATCGTTATTATTTACTTTTCGCGCCTTACGATGTTTTAGAAGCATGCTTAAGGGTGTATGATGAGACCTTAACAAAGATAATAAATTGGTTGCCAATTTACGCGAAAAACCCTCAAAATATATTAAGCGTTTTTTCCTTCTGTTGAGTGATTCTTACTCAATATCCAAAATTGGCATTGGTTTGTTGGCCAAATTCAAGGCCTTTGTCAATTGCAGATTTATTTGAATCATGAGAGTTTTGTTCCATATCGGTGTCTTGTGCAAGTCGTGATTTGTTGGCCAAAGTCAAGATCACTTCTTGTCCATCGACATTGATTACGAAGCTTTCCATGTCAATGAGTCCCGCTTAACTGGAATCATTAAGCTTGTTGTGCCAAAGCCAAGGCTTAGTTGATTCAAAGGAAAAAGGTTAGGAAAATGTATTGGATACATTGGCATATGTATTGTATATATGTTTCGGACTTGGATGTCCACCTGCCGGATCTAGGAATTGGATGAGATCCAATTGATCTTCGAGATCTACCTAGTTAAATATCATACAGCTTGTTGGCCAAAGTCAATGTTGTGTGTTATTTAACGGGATCCTAGCCCAATAGGAAACTGGGTTCCCCGAGAACTCGACAAAGGGTTAGAGGCTCACCGAAAAATAGTGGGAGGCTAGTATTGAATTTACAATTTCATTCAGATACTTAGCTTAACGCGCTTTTAAAATTATTTCGTCAAAATTATTTATTAGTTGGACTAATATAATGTTATTTTTCTTGTAACAGTTAGACTGTACCCAAAATATCATTGACTAGATAGTTGGACTATCGTAGTTAAGATGACTGGAAAAGGAAATGTCCGAGACATTATCATGGGTGAGAATGTCTTGAAGGGCATGAACTTTGCAAATTGGGAGATGAATCTAAGGATAGTCCTTGGAGCCGAGAGGCTGCTGTACACCATACAGACACCTCTTGGGCCTAAACCCACACCTGATCAGACACTTGAGCTGGAGCTTTGGAAGACTCACAGCGATGATTGTGATACTGCTCAGTCTATTATGCTTGCTTCCATGACTCAGCATTTCCGTCGAAAAAATAGGGATTTGGATCCTTATAACATGTTGGCGAGGTTGCAAGACCTTCACCGATCTAACAAGAGGTCGCAGAGATATGAGTTAGTTAAGAATCTCTTCCGTTCACACATGTCAGAAGGCATGTCTGTTGAGTCCCATGTAGCACAGATGATTGCTGACATAGATGAATAGCTGCTATGGGGATAGTCTTTGATGCTGAGATTACCATAGACATGGTCTTGCAATCTCACCCCGACACCTGGAGACAGTTCATCATAAACTATAATTTGATGAAAACTGATGATACTCTTGAAGAGTTATTGTCTACTCTCAAGGAAGCTGAGAAGGAGCTTCTCAAGGGCAACAAGCGCGAGGCGAAGTTTGTTTCGACATCCCAGACACCAAGGGCTGGGCCCAAAACAACTGGAGGTGTGAAGAAGAAGAAGCATAAAAGAAAGGGCAAGGCCAAATCGTCAAAGGCTTCTGGGAAGCCTAAGGACAAATCTCAGGATGTTTGCCTCTAGTGCGGCAAGCGGGGTCACTGGAAGCGTGACTGTCGCGAGTACAAGGCGCTCCAAAAGGAGATAAAGGTGGGCAAGGCACTGACCTCAGGTATGTTTGTTATTGAAATAAACATGACTACTTCTAGTTTTAAAAATTGGATTTTTGATTCTGGTTGTCGTACTCATATATGTACTGATGTGAAGGATCTGCAGATTAGCGGGAGACTGGCTTCAGGGGAGATTGATCTGCGTGTTAGAAACGGGGACACCTGTTGCTGTTTTGGCCGTGGGCACTTTTATTTTGGAACTGCCGTCGGGGCATGTACTTGAACTTAATGAATGTTATTATGTACCTAGTTTGACTAGGAATATTATATCTGTATCTATGTTAACCCAATGTGGGTATACTTTTGTATTTCGGAACACTGAGTGTTACTTATATAAAAATGATGTAGAAATTTGCACAACTGTGCAAATAATGGTCTTATATTTTGAATATAAATCTATCTCCAACATATAATATAACAAATAAAAGGCTCAAAATGAGTAACAAAGATGAAACTTATATGTGGCACTGTCGTCTGGGACACATAAACAATACTCGCATATCCACACTTTCGAATTGTGGGTACTTGGACGGATTTGATCCAAATTCATATGACGTCTGCGAATCTTGCTTATTAGGCAAAATGCCTAAATCACCTTTTAGCGGTAAATGTGAACGTGCCACCGAACTGTTAGCCCTCGTTCATAGTGACGTATGTGGGCCCATATCTAGCCGGGCTAGAGGTGGATACGAATACTTCATAACCTTTACGGATGATGCATCGCGTTATGGTTATGTGTATCTTATGAGACACAAATCGGAAACTTTTGAGAAATTCAAAGAGTTTCGACACGAAGTTGAAAAACAGACCGGCAAGAGTATTAAGACATTACGGTTGGACCGTGGTGGTGAATACTTGAAACACCGTAATTAAACGGTGTGTCCGAACGGAGAAACCGAACTTTGTTGGACATGGTTAGGTCTATGATGAGTTGCACTGAGCTACCTATTTTCTTTTGAGGATATGCATTAAACAATGCAATTCTTATTTTGAATAAAGTTCCGTCAAATTCTGTTCAACAGACTCCATATGAGATATGGACAGGAAAGAAACCGGGTTTCTCATTCCTGAAGATTTGGGGATGCTGGGCATACGTCAAACGTTTGGAAGGTACCAAACTTGAGCCCAAATCGGATAAATGCCTATTCGTAGGATATCCTAGGGAAACCAAAGGATATTAGTTCTATCACCCACGAGAGAGCAAAGTTTTTGTTGCTCTACATGCGGTTTTCCTTGAGAAGGAATTCCTAAATACAGTGGTTAGTGGGAGGAAAATAGAACTCGATAAAAATCGGAGTGATACTATTCTTGGCATAGAATCCTAAACGGAACAAGAACAGTCCATCCGGGATGAGACTGCACCACAATCTTCTATTACACAAGGACCGCATAGGTCGGAGAGAGTCAGGAAACAACTTGAGAGGTATGGTTTCTGATCTCACCTCATGTAGATATTAATCTCATTGGGGATAACGAACCGGCTACGTATGAGGAAGCGATACAAGA
Organism: Zanthoxylum bungeanum; assembly: GCA_019454045.1. Lineage (NCBI taxonomy): Eukaryota > Viridiplantae > Streptophyta > Magnoliopsida > Sapindales > Rutaceae > Zanthoxylum > Zanthoxylum bungeanum. Next base: position 25,385 of record SKCR01041049.1, read on the forward strand.
TATCGATTCCGCTTCATGGCAAGAAGCCATGAAATTGAAAATGGATTCCATGTACACCAACCAAGTTTAGACACTGGTTGATGCACCAGAAGGCGTAAAGCCCATTGGATGCAAATGGGTCTTCAACAAGAAGACTGACATGGATGGCAACGTACAAAGCTAGACTTATAGCGAAGGGGTATCGTCAACGACATGGTGTCGATTACGACGAAACTTTCTCACCCATTGCCATGATTAAATCCATTCAGATAATGTATGCAATTGCTGCATATTTCGATTACGAGATATGTCAGATGGACGTTAAAATCGCTTTCCTTAACGGAAACCTTTTGGAGGATGTTTATATGCAACAGCCTGACGGTTTTATCGTGCTAAGACTTGCAAACAAGGTTTGTAAGTTAAATCAGTCCATTTATGGACTGAAGCAAGCATCGAGGTCATGGAACCAATGTTTTGATGAGATCATAAAAGAATATGATTTCATTCAAAACGAAGATGATCCTTGTGTATATAAGAAGGTTAGTGGGAGAGCGCTGAATTTTATTGTCCTTTATGTTGACGATGTATTGCTAATAGGCAATGACATTCCCATTCTAACGTCGGTGAAAGCTTGGCTTTCATTGAAATTCTCCATGAAAGATCTGGGAGAAGCAGCCTTTATTTTGGGAATAAAGATCTACTGGGATAGATCTAGAAAGCTGCTTGGACTCTCTCAGAGTACGTACATTGACAGAGTGTTGAAAAGATTCAACATGGATCAGTCCAAAAGAGGACTGTTGCCAGTGTCACATGGCGTCTATCAATCTAAGGACATGTGTCCTAAAACTCAAGATGAGAGAGACAACATGATTCGGATACCGTTCACCTCGGCAGTCGGATCGATCATGTATGTCATGATATGTACGCGACCTGATGTCTCCTATGCTTTGAGCATGTGTAGTCGCTATCAGGCCGATCCAGGTGAAGGTCACTGGATGGCGATTAAGAATATCCTAAAGTATCTTAGAAGAACTAAGGATCATTTCTTAATCTATGGAGATGGAGAACTTGAGGTAACTGGGTATACCGATGCAAGTTTCCAAACCGATAAAGACGACTGTAAGTCGCAATCAGGGTACATATTTTGTTTGAATAACGGAGCAGTGAGCTGGAAATCTTCCAAGCAAGAGACTGTTGCCGATTCAACAACTGAAGCAGAGTACATTGCTGCAGCTGAAGCAGCAAAGGAAGCAGTTTGGATCCGAAAATTCCTAATTGGATTCGGAGTAGTTCCGTTAGCAGCTGAGCCCGTTCCATTGTATTGTGACAATAACGGGGCTATAGCGCAGGCTAAGGAACCGCGGTCTCATCAACGATCCAAGAATGTTCTTCGACGTTTCCATCTGATACGTGGGATCATACATCGTGGCGATGTGAAGGTCGAGAAGGTCGCATCAGATGACAACATGGCAGATCCGCTGACGAAAGCGATTCATTAGAAAAAGTTTGAGGGACATGTACATAGTTCAGGTATTAGATGCTTGGGTGACTGTTTATAGGCCAAGTGGGAGATTGTTGGACAGTTATGACCCATAGCGTCACTGTTTGTAAACGACATTGTGTTTTTGTACAAAATTAACTATGTTATAATGAAATTGCCTTTTACCGTTCTATGATTCATTTACTTTGATATTGATAAATGGTAAAAGTCCATATGATTAGTTCCGGATTGAGATGATATGAGACAATATCAATCCATAAAGGTTTAATCATTAAATATCCCTAGTCGTAGTATTATCGAGACAGGACATCGATAATGCGGAATAGACTAGTATTGCACTTGTGCGCGATTTGAGGGCATAACGACATAGTTCTCATATATTTAAGTATTGGATACTTATGCAAGTGCGATATGAGGTTGTATGTTACCGATGGTACGGAAAACAGGTTCGCTCTGGATATACCCCGCAGAATCCCATTGGTAGTATGTATATGTGTCTATGGGAGTCCGCTTCAGGGTATGTGTATTTGGTCTTAACCTGAGACTTGCATCACTAGTACTTGCGACAATCGGTAAACTTTGGTTTTGGTCATCCAGGGCTTTAACAGGTTCTGTGTACGCCTCTGCTGGATTTATTGAGAATCATAGTGTATTGGATGTGATGTCAAGACAGAAGTATCACTTCAGACATATGGAGATGATGATCACGCAGGGATTCAGAACTAGTTCTCTATTGTGTTGCAACCATCGGGATAATATGACAAGGTCATGATTATCCGATTCAAAGAGACTAGTTGCTCGATATTCGATATGTGCTTCGTATGAGGCAGACTCTATTCCAGCCCCAGGCCTTGCATGTGACATCCGATACTAGATCGTAATACGTAATACTACGGTATACTACGCCTGATATAGATCGTATATTCCAGTAAGAATATTTCTGGAGAATTGGGTAGGCATGGCGCTTTGCTAGAAGCCAACCTTATCTCGTAAATCGGTAAGACGTAGTACGAGGTACGTACGTGTTCGGATAGTCTGACGACCGTATTTACTGCCAATATATCCAGGGATCTCTTGGGTCACTTCCCGAGGATTCACCGATGACGTTTGATTCGAACTTTATTAATCTAGGATTAATTGCGGAGAAACTTTATCTTGGATAAAGTACTATTTGAAGAGAGAGAAAGATTAATTTGGAATTAATCGACAAAATAATATATTTGATATATTAAATGAAATTGGATTTCGACGCGGAATTAAAATCGGATTTTAATTCGGGCAAACGAGTTAATTTAGAATTAATTCGTTAGCGACGTGAATAGTAATTTCGCTAGGCATAATTATTTAATTACGTTGCGACGGAAATTCGTTAATTCGGAATTAGCGAAACCGAGCCCAGAAGTGTTTGCGGACACACTCGTATTTCGAATCGAGTGGGGCCCACAAGTCACATCGTGAGTCACATCACTTGTCACTTTAGTGATGACATCTTGTCACTTTTGGTGAAATACACCTAATCACTATTCATGACACAAATTGGTGAGAGCTTTTAATGCATTTTTGGAGCCAAAATACTTTTTGACTTTTTGAAAGCCATATACCATTTTTTTGGTAATTGTTTTTTCATTATATTTTTAGAAAACAAGAAACAAAACAAAAAAAAAAATTCTCTCTCTCATCTAGGCTTGGCCGAAACTCCCAAAAGGAAGAAGGAAGATTTGATTTTTCTTTTGCTAGCATACTTGAAGGATCAATACAAGGTGATAGAGAACCTCATCTTAGAGCTTGGAATCCATAAAGCTTGGAGCTTCATCTTCATCAACAAAACCTCTCTTGGCCGAATTCTTGGGAGCTTGGAGGAGTTCATTTTTGTTGAGCATCACATCAAGCCGATCTTTGTAAGTATGATTCCGCCATACTTCTTAGTTATATTCATTCATTTCATTGCTTAATTGATCTTGGGACATCAATAGAAACCAACAATATTTTGTTTGAATAACGGAGCAGTGAGTTGGAAATCTTCCAAGCAAGAGACAATTGCCGATTCAACAACAGAAGCGGAGTACATTGTTGCAGCTGAAGCAGCAAAAGAAGCAGTTTGTATCCGAAAATTCGTAATTAGATTAGGAGTAGTTCCGTTAGCAACTGAGCCCATTCCATTGTATTGTGACAATAACGGGGCAATAGCACATGCTAAGGAACCGCGGTCTCATCAACGATCCAAGCGTGTTCTTCGACGTTTCCATCTGATTCGTGAGTTCATACATCGTGGCGATGTGAAGGTCGAGAAGGTCGCATCAGATGACAACATGGCAGATCCGCTGACGAAAGCGATTCCTCAGTAAAATTTTGAGCGACATATACATAGTTCAGGTATTAGATGCTTGAGTGACTGGCTATAGACCAAGTGGGAGATTTTTGGTCAGTTATGACCCATAGCGTCACTATTGTAAAGACATTGTGTGTAGTAATGAAATTGTCTTTTACCGTTTTGTAATTTATTTACTTTTATATATAAATAATAATAGTCCATATGATTAGTTCCGGATTGAGATGATATGAGACAGTATCAATCCATAAAGTTTTAATCATTAAATATCCCTAGTCGTAGTATTATCGAGACTGGACATCGATAATGCGGAATAGACTAGTATTGCACTTATGCGTGATGTGAGGGCATAACAGCATAGTTCTCATATGTTTAAGTATATGATACTTATACAAGTGCGATAGGAGATTGTGTTTTATCGATGGTACGAAAAACAGCTTCGCTCTAGATAGACCTCACGGAATCCCATTGGTAGTATGTATATGTGTCTATGGGAGTCCGCTTCAGGGTAGGTGTATTTGGTCTTAACCTAAGACTTTCATCGCTAGTACTTGCGACAATCGGTAAACTTTGGTTTTGGTCGTCCAGGGCTTTAACAGGTTCTATGTACGCCTCTTCTGGGTTTAATAAGAATCGTAGTGTATTGGATATGATGTCAAGACGGAAGTATCACTTTAGACATATGGAGATGATGATCACGCAGGGATTCAAAACTGGTTCTCTATTGTGTTACAACCATCAGGATAATATGACAAGGTCATGATTATCCGATTCAAAGAGACTAGTTGTTTGAAATCCGATATGTGTTTCGTACGGGGTAGACACTATTCCAGCCCCAGGCCTTGCATATGACATTTGATACTGGATCGCAATACACTATACTACGTATACTACACCTGATAAAGATCGTATATTCCATTAAGAATATTTCTGGAGAATTAGGTAGGTATGACGCTTTGCTAGAAGCCAACCTTGTCTCGTAAATCCGTAAAAACGTAGTACTTGGTAAGTACGTGTTCGGATAGTCCGACGACCGGATTTACTGCAAACATATCCAGGGATCTCTTGGGTCACTTCCCGAATATTCACCGATGACGTATGATTCGAGCATAATTAATCTAGGATTAATTACGGAGAGACTTTATCTTGGATAAAGTACTATTTCAAAAGAGAGAGATTAATTTGGAATTAATCGATAAAATAATATATTCGATATATTATTCAGAATTAGATTTCGACGCGGAATCAAAATTAGATTTTAATTCGGGCAAACGAGTTAATTTTGAATAATTCGTTAGCGACGTGAATAGTGATTTTGCTAGGCATAATTATTCAATTAAATTCGATTTAATTACGTCGTGACAGAAGTTCGTTAATTCAGAATTAGTGAATCCGAGCCCGAGAGTGTTTGTGGGGCCCACTCACATTCGGAATCGAGTGGGACCCACATGTCACATCAACCATCACATCACATGTCAACTTTATTCACTTTAGCTTGATGTGTTTAGGTGTGGTTGGTGATGGTGTGTAAAACACTCCAAATGAAAGACATGTGTGACATATACCAACCAATTTTTGGTATATCTTTTATTATTTTTTTTGAAACAATTAATTTTGATTTTAGGAAATCAAATACATGTCTTCTCATCTCTCTCAAATTTTCGAAACCTGTGAAGCATTTTCTCTCCCATTCCTTTCATTTTATTGGCTGAATTTGAAGGAAGAAAATTGATAAAATTTTGTTGCAAAGTCTATCAAAGGGCTAGCACTCTTCAAGGATCATCAAAAGGTGATAGGGAAACCTATTCAAAAGCTGGAAAGACAAAACAAAGCTTGGAGCTTCTAACCCTCTCTTGGCATAATTCTTGGATAGCTTGGAGGAGTTCATTTTGTTGTTCATCACATCCTTAAACCGATCGATGTAAGTGTGTTTCCACCATACTTCTTCGTTATTCATTCGCATTTATTTGCTTATTTTGATCTTGGGACTAATCATAGAAACCAACACACTATTGTATTAAGGGAGAGCAAATTTGTACTGATGTATTTATCTAAGTTTTATAGAGTTATATTGAAGACAATCGCATGTTGAGGGGGAGCCAATGATCGTCAACAAATTTGGAAATCTCAAATCTCACAAGTTTTAAAGGTTTTAATCATAAAAAATGGGGAGATTGTAACACCATAGCACTTAATGATGGATTTTAATGATGCAACATGGAAGACTTTGACGTACAGTTACGAACATTACAAAAAGTTATCGAACCAAAATGGATGGAAGACTCAAGTGCCAAATGAAGAATATCTAGTGTAGTCTTATAGCTTACGACTCTCATTATAAATGAGTCTATAATTCATGTACTTTAATCTCATAGGACACATGAACATTCATTTAGATGCATTAGGGTTATGTACAAAATGATTTTAACCTCCCTATCCAAAGATTTATGCACTGGGATGGGCATACTGGTCCCCCACACTGGTACCGGTGACCCTGCTCTGCCTTGGGCAGATTTGCATGATCTTTGGAATCGGGTTACTCCATACCGGTCTTCCATACCAGTCAGCCTGAGTTTGCATAGCTACCGGAACATGGACGAATCATACCGGCCCCCGTACAGGTTAGTTACCGACATACTGGCCTCTATACTATTCAGTAATTAGGTATGCGCGTATTAACCTTTAACGGTAATATAACTGTTATGTTTTACAAGACCAACATACCAGCCCCTGTAGACATACATACCGGTCTCAAATAGAGAGTTGAGACAGTTTTTCACATTCACTATATATTCAGCCCCAATTTCATTTTTGCCAATTTTTCTCACACCTTTATACAATTTTTTCTCAGGAAACAATATTGAAAGTAACTCAAATCTTCCTTATCAAACACTCTCATCATAATTAAGCTCACCACTACACCTTTATATACATTTATAGAGCTTAGTTTACTTGGATTACAAACTCATAACTTTAATCTTCTTATCCTTTGTGAGTGCTCAAGTGAGTTACAAAATCTCCATATCTCAACACTTGGTTAGGAAATCTCTTGTTGAGTGGCTATACTCAAAACGATGATTATTGTAAAGGTTCATAAATAAAATTCATTGTAAAGGCTTAACGGTGAACATGAGTGATAAAACTCTTGGTGTAAAGGTTTGGGGTGAACCTAGGGATAAAATTCTTAGTTTGAAGTGAGCCACACAAAATTTCTGTGTAAGTTGTGGATTCAACTTGACATGATGGAAAGCTTCAAGTGCAACTTAGAGGATTGGACGTAGGCATTATTGGCCGAACCGTTATAAACATCAATGTCATTTTCTCTAACCTTTACTCTTTTAATTATTGCAAGTTTATTTTATTTTTACATATTATTTATAACTTGCATTTGTGAATATTTTGTGATTGAGAAAATTGACCTATGCTGAATTGGTAAAATTACTAACTTAGTAAAATAAAATCGAAAAGATTTTTTATTTCCCTTTCGATACAGAGATTGGTATCGTGTGTGTGTTTGTAGGTAATTTCACTCTGCATGGAGTGAACAATCATCTTCACGATTTACATTTCATGTTTGCAAAACTAGTATTGCTGAATGAACAATCATTTCCCTTTTATTCCTCTTCAATCATTCCAGAATTTCGCGTCCAGAAGTTGTATGCTTTTGTTTGGGTTACTAGAAGCCCACATCGTTCTTGGAGGAATTCACTCAACTCCTCACTACGACTATAAACAATGATCAATTTAAGAGTTTGTCTCCCTTTGTTGATCATGTGACTGAAGTTGACCAAATTGTTCAATCTTTTTCATAATTTTGGCATAGAGAAGAAATCTAAGACATTGTGATATTGGCAATTTTATGATATTAAAGAGATTCAATCGGGAATCATGGATGTAATCAAGAGTGGACTGTACATATCTAAGTCCGTATTCATCCCATTTTTTCTTTAAAAATAATAATAAGGAAAATTTCATTTACACCCAAACATTTGGCTAAATGAACATCTACACCCCTTAATTTTAGGAAAGGACATCAACACCCCCTTCCGTTAAATTTCCATTTTAAAAATCAATTCGACTGCCTTTGACCAACAGAATGCACCTTTAGCCACCTTAAAATAAAATCATGTCATTGCCATTGCCTAGAACTCTTTTTTTATTCTCCTCGGATGACTATTATCCAAGCCTATATTTGAATTTTTAGTTTGAAAAACATTCACTTGTTATAACTTGCCAGACGATAATCCCATATCCACATAATTATGAAACATGAAATTGGAGATCTCTGACAATGTAAACGTTAAACTTATACATCTTCAGCTGTTCGCAGACCTTTCTCCTCAGTTCATCTATAATACCCTAGATGGGGATCGCAATTTTAGGGTCAATCCGGGTTTCTCTTTCCAAAATTGGACTCAAATCACTTTTCTTCATAACGGACTTGGATAAAAATTTAAAGTAGTAAAATCCACCCTTGAATCAAGCATAATATCCAGAATTCGTGATTCAAATCCAGATTTCATTGAAAATAAAAATAAAATAAGCAAAATATAAAAAATCAAAAATGAAATTGAAATTGTCGAAAATCAAAAATAAAAAATCTTAAACTGGTCTTCATCATTCCCGACCGTGAGGTTTCCCTGCAAAACCCCTTTTGATTAAATCACCAAGAAATGAAATTGTGTTTCCTTTTATTAGTGGTTTCTAAGATGTGTCCGAGGGACGTGATTTGGTGATGTATGGTTCAGGATCTTATCTTGAGGTCCTGACTTCGAATTCAATGAGTGTGGTTTTTATAAGAGATTGGGATAACTGGAGATCTTATCACTCCGCTTAAGCCCGGAAAGGGTGATTTGGCGGCGGGAACTCCAACGATTCCAAAAAAAAAAATTCTAAGATCCAAATATCAAATATGGCTCGAAATTTTTCTAATTTAATAATTTGACTAACACATTTCTAACCATTTATTTTACGCATTGAATGGCATTTGATTTAGAGTCAAAATGTGATATCTGTCGTTGTCGATTCAACAATGTTGTGCTAGTTAACTAAATTAGAAATTAATAATAGAAGATTTGTATTAAAACTTATACCGAAAAGATTCTGAACTAATAGAAAATAAACTTTGGCATGGGTTGTTTAGTGCTTGGTGCATTATAAACTATTCCTTGTATTCAAGCTTTTGTTGGTCTATTATATCTTATCTTATTGTTTATTCTCTATTGTGTCTAATTAATATTTATGTATTGTTCGCGGTTTTTTTCTTTTTAAGGGTAATATGGGAAATTAATCTCTTGAATCAAAGTAAACTTAGCATCCAAACAAGATAAACACATAGTTTACGTAGTTCGGTGGAGAGTGACTCCAACCTACGTTCATGGGAGAAAGAGGTTTATTTTATTACTGCTCGAACTGGAAATTAAACTATCTCAGTGATAATACACCTCAGGTCTTATACTAATCCGGTACAATTCACTCACCTAGTCAGGTAACTGACCAGGTTTCTATCTACATCATTAGTTTTTAAGCTCTACCGCTTTTGCAAGTTGCGAGATGCGTAAATTGCCAACCATTGAATATGAATCTTCAACCTCTTTATATAAACTTCCAAATTCACTGTTCCATTGCCAATGACATCACTTTATATCAATTTTGTCATTATTCTCATTGCAACTCTCTTTAAATACCTTCCAGTTGGGCCAAAGAGAATCGCCTATCTCACTGTCACTGTACCGACCAATGGCGGCTCTACTCTTCCATCTTCCTGCTACTGCACCGGCCTATGACTGTTGGAGTCTCTACGATCCCGAGGATCGATTATCAAGCATAAAACAAGTATGAATACATAGAGAAAGTTGCGGAATACTTACAACGATCGGTTAAGCGATGCTACGAACAACAAAAAATATTTTCTGCCCTCCTTGAAGTCACGGCAGTGAGCTATTTTCCCTCTCCAAGATTCGACCATGTGAGGTCCTCCAAGCTCTAAGCTTTCATTTTGCGATTCCAAGCTCACGGGGTGGGTTTCCCTACCACCTTTGTATGTCTCCATAGTGTGCTAGCACTCTTGATTTTTGCCACAAAAATCACTCTTTTCTCTCCTTGAACTCACGGCAAAGTGCAGTTTTTGAAGAAGAAAATTCAGCCCCTTGGGCGTGAATGAAAGGGAGGAAGAAAGAGAAGTGAGAGTTGTGTGATGGTTGGTTGTAAAAGTGTATCTAATGCCCATTTTTTAATTTTTTTTCAAAAATCAAAACATATACCAAATAATTAAATAATAGTATATGTCAATCATGCCATCACACTTGAGTGTCAAACACTCAACCATCACTTTTCACATCATTCAGTCAAGTTGTCAAGTCACATTACTCAAAGTGATAAGTTGTCAAGTCACATCACTCAAAGTGACAAGTTGTCAAGTCACATCACTCAAAGTGACAAGTGATTTGACGCTTGAAGTGACTAGCGATTTGACGCTTGATGTGAGTAATGATTTGACGCTTGATGTGACTTGCGTGCCGCACTCGAATTCGAAATGCGAGTGCGCTCGCAAACACTCTCGGGCTCGGGTTTTACTAATTCCAAATTAACAAATTTTACGTTACGTCGTAATTAAATCTAATTTAATTAAATAATCATGCCAAGCATCATTAATATTCACGTCGCTAACGAATTAATTCTAAATTAACTAGTTCGCTCGAATTAAAATCTAATTTTAATTCCACGTCGAAATCCATTTCGTTTATATATCGAATATATTAATTTATCGATTAATTTCAAATTAATCATTCTCTCTCTTTAATTGATATTTTATCATAGATAAAATATCTCCGCAATTAATCCTAGATTAATTTTCTCTCTCATCTAATTAATCCCAGATTAATAAAGTACTAGTCATACATCATCGGTGAATCTTCGGGAAGCAACCCATGAGATCCCCAGATATATTGGCAGTAAATACGGTTATCGGACTATCCGAATACGTACGTACCTAGTACTACATTTTTACCGATTTATAAGACAAGGTTGGCTTCTAGCAAAGCGCCATGCCTACCCAATTCTCCAAAAATATCCTTATAGGAATATGCGATTTATATCAGGCGTAGTATTCGTAGTATCGTGCATGTCGATCTAGTATCGGATGCCACGTGCTAGGCCTGGGGCTGGAATTGTGTCTGTCCCGTACGAAGCACATGTCAGATGTCTGGTAACTAATCTCTATAATCGGATATACATGACCTAGTCATAATATCCCGATGACTGCAGTACTTAAGAGTACTAGTACCGTATCCTACGTGACATCATCTCTACTATTACTAGAGTGATACTTCCATCTTGACATCATACCTAACACACTAAGATTCTCAATATACCCAGCAGAGGCGTACACAGAACCGGTTAAAGCCCTGGATGACCAAAACCAAAGCATATTGATTGTCGCAAGTATTAGAGATGCAAGTCTCAGGTTAAGACCAAATACACCTACCCTGATGTCGGACTTCCATAGACACATAGTCATACTACCAATGGAATTCCGAGGGGGTCTATCCAGAGTGAAGCTGTTTTCCGTACTATCGGTAAAACATAACCTCCTATTACACTTGCATGAGTATCCAATACCCAAATATATGAGAACAATGCTATTGTGCCCTCACAACTCACACAAGTGTAATACTAGTCTTTTACGCATTTATCGATGTCCAATCTCGATAATACTCTGACTAGGGATATTTAATGATTATACCTTCGTGGATTGATACTGTCTCATATCATCTCAATCCAGGAACTAATCATAAGGACCTCCTATCATTTATAAATCTAGGTGATCTAATCACAAATAATAAGAGAGCAATCTCATTTGTCACATAGGTAATTTGTACAACAACACAATGATCTGTACAAATAGTGACGCTATAGGTCATAATTGTCCAACAATCTCCCACTTGGCCTATAGCCAGTCACTCGAGTGTCTACCACCCGAACTATGTACAGTTCGCTCAAACTACTGAGGAAAGGCTTTCGTCAGTGGATTTGTATGATTATCATCTGATGTGATTTATTCGATCATCACATCGTCACGATGTATGATCCGAACGAATCAGATGAATAATCGAAGTATATATTTGGATCGTTGATGAGACCATTATTTCTTTAGCCTGTGCTGACGCCTAGCTCAGTTGCTATATAATCGATCCAAATGGCTTCTATTGCTGCCTCAGCTGCAGTAATGACCCGCATTTGTTGTTTATTCGGTAACAGTATCTTGCTTGGAGGATTTCCAGCTCACTGTTCCATTATTCAAACTGTATAGTACCGTTTGCGACTTAGTCATTTTTATCGGTTAGAAAACTTGCAGTAGTGATTCTAGTCACTTCAAGTTCTTCTTCTCCATAGTTTAAGACATCATCCTTAGTTCTCTAAGATACTAAAGGATGTTCTTAACATCAATCCAGTGACTATCACTTAGATTGATTTGTTTGTGACTCCATATGTTCAAAGCGTATGAGACACCAGGTCACGTATATTTTTCAATGTACGAGTTCTCGGAGAGTGTCAACAATTTTAAATCTATCATAGTAGATCTTTGTTCCTAGAGTAAATGTTGTTTCTCCCAAGAATTCTACGGGGAATTTTCATGAAAGCCAAGCTTTCACCAATTGTAATATTGGAATATCATTTCCAAGAAATGATATATCATCATTTTATAGGACTTCACCGTCAGTGCGCTCCCACTAACCTCCTTATATACACAAGGATCATTTTCGTTTTGAATCAAATCATACACCATTATGATTGCATCAAAACGATAGTTCCAAGAACCTAATGCTTGCTTCAACCCCTCTATGGATCGAATAACCTGCAAACCTTGTTTGTTAGTTTTGGTATGACAAAACCGACAGGATGTTGTAAACATCCTACAAAAGGTTTCCATTTAAGGAAAGCGATTTTGACGTTCTGCTACCATATTTCATAAATGAAACATGCAGCATTAGCAAGCATTATCCAAATAGATTTACCGTGGCAACAGGTAAAAGGTTTCGTCGTAATCAACACAATGTTGATAACGATACATTTTCGCTACAAGCCTAGCTTACTACGTTGGTATGTTGCCATCCATATATGCCTTCCTTGAAGACTTATATAGTACCAATAGGCACAATGCCTTCCGGTACAACAACTAGTATCCATATATAGTTGGTATACATGGAATCTATTTCGGACATCATGACACTTTGCCATAATAGGTAGTCGATACCTTGTATCACTTCCTCATACGTAGTCAGTTGGTATTCCTCAATAAGATTGACATCTATATGCGGTGAGATCAGAAACCCATACCTCCCAGGTTATTTTCTTACTCTCTCCGATCTACGCGGTTCTTGTGTATTCGAAGATTACTGGTACAATTTCATCATTGATGAACTGTTTGTGTTCCATTAAGGACTTAGTGCCTTGAACAGTATTACTCCGATTTTCATCGAGTTTTACTATCCTCCCACTTACCACTGATATAGGTGCTCCTCTTAGGAATACCGCATGGAGAGCAACAATTAAATTATTCTCTTGTGAGATGTATAAGTACTATACTTTGGTTACCCTATCATAACCTACATTTAGACACTTATCCGATTTGGGTTCTAGTTTGGTATCATCCAAACATATGCCTAGCATTTCGAAATCTACAGGAGTGAGAAAACCTAGTTTATTTCCTGTTCATATCTAATATGAATTCCGTCTAACAGATTTTCATGGAACCTTATTCAAAATAAGTATTGCACTGTTAAATGCTTATCCGTTGAAGGAAATGGTAGCTCAGAGTGACTCATGATTAACCTTATCATGTCTAACAAAATTCGGTTTCTCCGTTCGGACACATTGTCAAACTGACATGTTCCGGGAGTCCTAATTGAAAGAATACTATATTCTTTCAAGTATTTGAGAAATTTACTGCTTAAGTATTTTCATCATGGTCTAACCGCGATGGTATTAATACTTTGGCCAATCTATTTGTCTATCTCGTGTCGAAATTCTAAAAGTTCCCGATTCATGTTTCAAAAGAAACACATAACCATAACGCGATGCCACATCCGTAAAGGTCACGAAATATTCATATCCACCTCTAGCCTAGCTAGATATGGGCCCACTTACGTCACTATGAACGAGGGTTAACATATCGATGGCACTTACACTTTTACCAAGTAAAATGTATTTTAGGCACTTTGCCCAATAAACAAGATTCGTAGACATCATTTGAATAGTATCAAATCTGTTCTAGTATCCATTCTTCAAAAGTGTGGATATATGAGTCTTGTTTAATGTGTCCCAGACAACACTGCCACAAATAAGTCTTATCTGATCAAATCAGTTTGAGCTATCTGTTTGTCATGTTATATGTTTGAGATTTATTTATATTCAAAATATAAATACTGTCATTCACATCTAATGTGTTTATCTCAATATCATCTTTATATAATAAAATACTTTAGTGCTCTAGAATATAAAGGTACACTCGCAACGAGTTGTACTCGATATAGAGATAATATTTCTAGTCAAACTAGTTACATTATAACAGTTTCCTAATTTAAGTACACACCCGAAGGGTAGTTCCTAAATTTAGGTATCTACGGTAAAACAATGACTTTCGTCCCATTTTCGATTCGTAGATTTATCTCATCTGAAGTCAGTATCCTACTCATAGCAGATTATGCACATCAATGCATATATTTATGTATCACTATTTAGTATCTAAAATCCAATTTTAATACTAGTAGTGAATATTTTATGACAAACATACTTGAAGTCAGAGCCTTGCCCGTCTTCTATTCCTTCATGTCTGCCTTGTGCATATGGCAGTCACGCATCAGTGACCCTGTTTGCCACTGTTTAGACAGACATCTTGGGATATGTCCTTTATCTTCCTAGAAGATTATAATGATTTTGTCTTTGCCCTTTTCCACATTCTAGAAGCCTTTGGCCAAGCCTTGGGTTTCTAGAATGTCGAAGTAAGGTGGGCCTTGCGCTACTTGCCTTATTGCAAACTTTGGCTTTATCTCATTGAGAGTAGCCATTAACTCTCCAAGTGTTTATTATTGCAATTTAATACTTCTAAAATCTAAATATAGATCTATGAAGATCCTTCAATTTCATTATCATACTTTAAGGATCTAATCCTTAGTTCTGATTAAGAAATTAAGAAGTCAATTTGGCAAGCTTAATGGATTAAGCACTAAAGTTATCATCACATGGATCTTCCAAAGATCATGCCCTACTATTTGCTTAACTCCGGCTTAGGCCTAAGATATTATTTTATCAAATAAAGTAACTTCTTAGTTTCCAAGACTATCCTGAAATTTTATTCCCAATTTGAAAAATAAAGTCGTTTAAACACATTTTCCCTAGGATTATATTTTAAACACTAATATTTCAATTTATCTTGATTCTAATAGTCCAACTATTTAATCAACGATGTCAGGTACTATTTAATATAATGATTACTATAGTCCAACTATATTAATCAACTATACTTTTAATTTGTAAATTCAATTATATTGATTACTATAATCCAATTATAAAATCAACTATTAATTGAAATAGTTTGAATACAGTCCGACTGTTTTAAAACAACGATTTAAATATTACTCCAACTAACATTTAAATTATTTGACGAATGATATTTGATTGAGCGCGTATGGCAAGTAACTAAACGAATATTGCAAATCTAATACTTGTCTCCCACTATTTTTCGGTGACCTCTAACCCTCTGTCGAGTACTCGGGAAACCGTGTTTCCTAGTGGGCTAGGATCCCGTTAAATAACACACAATCTTAACTTTGGCCAACAAATTGTATGATACTTAACTAGGTAGATCTCTAAGATCAATTGGATCCCATCCAATTCCTAGACCCAATAGGTGGACATCCAAGTCCGAAACATATATCTTATATATGCCAATATATCCAATATATTCCCTAACCTTTTTCCTCTGAATCAACTAAGCCTTGGCTTTGGCACAACAAACTTAGTGATCCCAGTTAAGCGTGACCCATTGACCATGGAAAGCTTCGTAATCAATGTTGATGGAAAAGAAGTGATCTTGACTTTGGCCAACAAATCACGACTTGGACAAGACACCAATATGGAACAAACTCTCGTGATTCAAACATATCCTCGACGGACAAAGGCCTTGACTTTGGCCAACAAGCCAATGCCAGTTTTGGATCTTGAGTAAGAATCACTCAATGGAAGGAAAAACGCTTAATATTGTTTGAAGGTTTTTCGCGTGCAAATTGGCAACCAATTTATTATCTTTGTTAAGGTCTCATCATCATACACCCTTAAACATGCATTCTAAACACATAATAAGGCGCGAAAATAAATTAATAATGATATGCGGATGGATACTTTACACTTTGATCCTAGATCAAATCTCTCACTTTCCTCTCTCCCTCTAGCACAAGTATTTACTTCTACCCGTTACACTACACTTCTAAAGAAATCTCATTTACATTGAGGGGAATAGGTGAGAAGAGAAATACAAAGAGTTTTCTGTTGCGTCGTAATTAAATCTAATTTAATTAAATAATCATGCCAAGTATAATTACTATTCACATCGCTAACGAATTAATTCTAAATTAACTCGTTCTGCGTTGAAATCCAATTTCATTTAATATATCGAATATATTAATTTATCAATTAATTCCAAATTAATCGTTCTCTCTCTTTAATTGATATTTTATCCTAGATAAAATATCTCCGTAATTAATCCCAGATTAATTTTCTTTCTAATCTAATTAATCCCAGATTAATAAAGTGCGAGTCATACGTCATCGGTGAATCTTCGGGAAGCAACCCATGAGATCCCCAGATATATTGGCAGTAAATACGGTTATCGGACTATCTGAATACGTACGTACCTAGTACTACATTTTTACCGATTTACAAGACAAGGTTGGCTTCTAGGAAAGCGCCATGCCTACCCAATTCTCCAGAAATATCCTTATAGGAATATGTGATCTATATCAGGCGTAGTATACGTAGTATCGTGCATGTCGATCTAGTATCGGATGCCACGTGCTAGGCCTGGGGCTGGAATTGTGTCTGCCCCGTACGAAACACAAGTCGGATGTCTGGTAACTAGTCTCTATAATCGGATATATATGACCTAGTCATAATATCCCGATGACTGCAGTACTTAAGAGTACTAGTACCGTATCTTACGTGCATCATCTCCACTATGACTGGAGTGATACTTCTATCTTGACATCACACCCAACACACTACGATTCTCAATATACCCAACATAGGCGTACACAGAACCGGTTAAAGCCCTGGACGACCAAAACCAAATCATATTGATTGTCGCAAGTATTAGTGGTGCAAGTCTCAGGTTAAGACCAAATACACCTACCCTGATGTCGGACTTCCATAGACACATAGTCATACTACCAATGGAATTCCGAGGGGGTCTATCCAGAGCGAAGCAGTTTTCCGTACTATCGGTAAAACACAACCTCCTATTACACTTTCATGAGTATCCAATACCCAAATATATGAGAACTATGCTATTGTGCCCTCACAACTCGCACAAGTGTAATACTAGTCTTTTACATATTTATCGATGTCCATTCTCTATAATACTCTGACTATGGATATTTAATGATTATACCTTCGTGGATTGATACTGCCTCATATCATCTCAATCCAGGAACTAATCATAAGGACCTCCTATCATTTATACATCTAAGTGATCTAATCACAAATGATAAGAGAGTAATCTCCTTTGTCACATAGTTAATTTGTACAACAACACCATGATCTGTACAAATAGTGACGCTATGGGTCATAATTATCCAACAATGACGGCTAGCAAGACTACTTCCAATAAGAACCGTAGCTTTTCCCACAGTTATCATTAGTCTTCTAGAAGCTTATCCTCTCAACTAGGGCATAGGTCACATGACTTCAACACTAGTAGTCTTGAGATCCCGTTTTCATTCCTCGGGTTGGCACACCAAGGTATATGATAATATAAAAATTTTCCTTCAGAACTCTCAATCAGGTCGGGTTTCATTGTCAAAAACTCATGGGGTCAGGTTTCACCAAAATCTTTTAAAACCCAATTCAACATCCTTCAGGTTTTTGGGTCGATATCCCAACTGGCTTCATTATCAACAAGTTTGGGAGAACCCCTCCACACCATGAGGTGAAGTTCCTCTATCAAATCCCTTATATCTCTTCAAGCCCTTGGGAATTCATCATCTATTTTGGGCTAAGTACAATACCTATTATACCACTGCTTGGTATTCGAACTTTCCTCAGGGTGAAAACCCACCATCAATATTTGTCCTCTAGTTCTCGGTATCAACAAGTTGATAAGTTGATATCAGGAATTTCATTAAAAAAAAATATTGGTGTAGGTAGATAAAAACAGACATCATGTCCTTGGATTATTGCTTTTTGAAATAGTTATGTCACCGTAACGCTTCCCAAGTTTATACTCATTAGGCTAGCTGCTCCGTATACTACCAAATATGTTTTTTTAAAATGATTGTTTTTCTTTCACCGCCATTTAAAAAGGAATTCCTAGGGTTTCTGAATCATCCTTAGGAATATCTGATGTCATAATAGTCCTCCTTAAATGACCATCACATCCGTCAAATCCTTTTCTTTTCATCTCCCCAATATGCCAATGTCGCGCATCCTTGATTTGGACGCCAAAACTTGTGTAGCTGGGATGAATTAAACTATTAGCTATCATTTGAACCCTTGATCTGAACTCAACATCAGTGATCAATCCACATCTCAAATCAACGATCAAGATCTGCCCGAGTTTCCTTTTAAAGGCCATGTCCATTTTTTTTCCTTACTTTTGCTAACTTCATCTCTCTCAAAGCACTCTCAAGAACTCAAGCGTTCTTTGCAACTCTGAGGCTTCTTCAACAACTTCATCTTCTCAACTTTCCTCTTCAACATACAAGTAAAGGATCTTGAATCTCTTTATTTATTTTCTTCATGCTGAACATGCTTTACATTTATAATCGATGTGCAATGAACTTGATGAATGTATGCCTTGTTTGATAGCATGTTTTAGGTCTATTTATGATTTTGGGTGTAGATTGCTACCTGTATATGTGTTTTTGGGTTTATAATATTGTTGAAGGGTGTGTGGATTTGGTTTGTATTTAATTTAGTCTCGTGTTGATAGTTGGAGTTGGCTTTCTGTGTCTGGTTGTGTTATTGTTTTCAGATTTATTGTTCCATCATCGTTAGGGAATTTAGAGTTTTTTAGGGTATGTCATTTAGTAGGGATCACATGAAAAATCCTAGATAATCAACAGGCCCAACTAATAGTAGGAATATTCTCATATAAATTATAAACAATGCTTAGTTCATTTTTGACTAACCTTCCTCTTCGGATCACTTTTTAGGAATGTCAGACTCTAAATCCTCCTTTACAACTCCATTTAACGCCATAACCACCCAACGTACCTACCTCATGCCCCTCAAGATCAGTAGGACACAGTGACTATGACACAACATCGACCACCTCAGAAGAAGCAAAACAATCATACTTTAAAAGAATAGTCTTACTTGATCCTATAACTTCCGCCTTAGACTTCGTCAATAGAGACAGAGCCTCTACCATCACCTAAACCGAATTGGACCAGCTCAGAGAGAGAAACTTTGACCCTATGCCAATAGATACAATAAGGGCTTTGTAGAATGAATCCAATCCCGAGCAAATATAATCACTTAGCTATAAAGGAATGATAATTCTTTGTGCCAATTTCACATAACATAAGACCATAGTGGGACGTACCCAACCCTGATCCATTCAACTCAGAAAAACTCTTGGTGGAAGAATTTCAACCTTAAGTCATCCTTACGAACACTAGCAATGGCGTCCCATACCAAGCTGCAGAAAAAACATAAATAAAAATGACAAGTGTAACGGGGGTAACGTATCGCGTACTCTATACCGACCAGAAAATATTGAGGCAATTGAGGCTACATCATAGCTCATGTTACTTAAAATTATAATTTTGGACCTCACAGTCCAAATGTCTGGGGTAAATCGAGCTACAGATCAGAGGGCAGCCAATGCCATGAGGTATTTTCCTCATCATTCTAGGCAGACTCCGAGTCTATAAATGAACATAGGCCTTCTTGCCTTCCCCATGCTATGCTCCTATGGATTCGAGAAGAGATAACCAGCGCCATGGAGGAATTTCCCATCCATATGCTAGGCATATCCCAAGGCTACAAATTCCACAGATGCCAGTGAGCCCTAGCCGTGCTATGCACCTCCAACATTCTCTCTATGGGCGGCAAACATCATGGCGGAAATATCCCTCCCATGATATACAAACCCGAGACTAAAAACGCTACGGAGGCCAATGAGCCAGCCTGAGCCTGAGCTATGAACCTCTAACTTTCTCTCTATGGGTGGTAAATGCCATGGGGTAAATATCCATCCCCATGCTATGCAAACCTGATGTTACAAATGCCACAGAGGCCCATAAGCCCTACCATGCTATGCAAGTCCAACTTTCTCTCTACGGGTAAAAAATGCCATATGGGAAATATCTATCATCGTGCTATGTAAACCCAAGGCTATCATAATACCTCGAAGTTGTATTTATTCCCTACGTGCTATAGTAACCTTCGGGGGCTAATTGTCATGTTAATCCTCTCGCTGCTTGTTATGGTTGCCCCGAGTGCCAAACTTCATGCGGCTCTTCAATCTCTTCGAAGCTAGAAGTCATTAGGTATTAACGTTCCATTCCGGGTGTTTGATAATGACACAAGGACTGGTATGCCACAGGGTGCACGCTTGACGCATGTTTGCCTTGCACCTTCAGGTGATGCCGACTACGAGTATTTCTTAAGAATATTAAATAAGTCTTTCTAATTCAAATAAACAACAAGCATGTAAAGGTGCGAATAAATTATTAAAAATGGGAACAATTTTACTTGTATTCTAGGGATCTACCGACCATCTTACAACTCTTTAAGGAACGTACCTTCGTAGCATTTCTGCATTCCAGGATTTTATAAGCCGTATGTCATCCACCTACTCCATGTGATAGACACCCTACTTAATAACCTCTACAACCTTGTAAGGTTCTTCCCATTTTCCTCATAGAAAGCCTTCTTCGGGTTTCTTTATGTCTAAAGTGACTCTTCTTAAGACCAAATTCTCGGGAAGAAAGGTTCACACCCAGACCATTTTATTGTAAAAGTGGGCCATCATGTGCTGATATGCGGCCACTTTGAGTGTCGACGTCTTTCTCTTTTTCCTCCATTAAATCCAGATCGCGCTGACAAGGCCCTCATTCTATGTTTCCTCATAGTGCTCGATAGGTCATCATCCCAATCTTTGTTGGGATTATTACCTAACATCAGAGTTAATGAAAATAGGGTCTCGCCCGTAGAGTCCTTGTATGTCTCCTGGTGCGCCCACAAAACCTCTAGTAGCTCCTCACCCATAACCATTTGCATGACCCAAGCCTTCCCTTCGAAATTGTTTTTGATTATTTTGTTAGCCGCTTCCACATATCCATTGGACTTCGGATGAGCTGATGATGCAAATCTCAATGCTGTTTTGAGATCTTCACAAAGATTCTTGAAGTCCACAATATCAAGTTACTTTCCATTGTCTTTGATGATAACTCGGGGAATCTCAAAATGGCAGACAATATTCTTCTTCACAAAGTTCTTGGCCTTCTTCTCAATTATAGTTGACAACGGCTCGGCCTCCACTCACATAGTGAAATAATCAAATGCCATAATTGTATTAATGGCCTGATTTTTTCCCATAGGCGGTGGTCCAATAAGAGCAAAACCCCATTAAGAAAATAGCCAAGGAATTGACATAGTTGTCAACTGTTCAAGTGGTTGTTTGGGCATGTCTGCATCCCTCTGGCATCCATCACATGCTCGGGCTACGCCAAGCCCGTCCTGATGCATTATTGGCCATTAATAACCTTGTTTGAGTGCTTTATGAGCATTCGATCTCCCACTAGGATGATTCCCTAAAATTCCCTTATGGATTTCCCCATCATATAATTAGCTTTCCCGGGCCCTAGACACCTCAGATACGGTATTTTGTAGTACCTCTAGAAAGCACCCCATTTATCAGGCAAAAATATATAATCCGATATTTCAGCCTCCTCACTTCCTTCTTGTCCCCTAGTAAATCTCAAGACTCCAAGTACCTCTAGATCGGGTTAATCCATGTTAGCTTAACTTCAGCCTCCACTTCCATCACACCCAATCCTCCCACACTCTTCAACTCAGGATCTTTAAGGGAATGACTTAGGGGATTTTAGACTTGATGGATGATGCCAATCAGGCCAAAAAAATCCGCATGTTGGTTACTTTCCCGATCGATTTGCTCAAATATGACATTCCTCATTCCTTCTAACAACTTCTTCACCTTTGCTAGGTATGTTATCATATTTTGATCCCTTACCTAAAACCCATCATTCAACTACTGCCATGATGGCCAGTTGGGAATCACTCTTTATAGTCACATCTCTTAACCCAACTGCATCACAAAGCCTTATCCCGGCCTTGATTGCCATATACTCAACCTCATTATTAGTTGCTTCAAACACAAATCTCAGTGCGTAACTCAGCTCCTCATCCTACCCATTACTAAGGATGAATCCAACCCCACATCCTTATGAGCCTGCCTACCCATCAACAAATAACTCCCATTTCTCCTCTTCCTCGACCACCATGACTTAAGATCCGGTGAACTCCGCCATAAAGTCAGCTAGAGCTTACCCGTTAATAGAAACCCGAGACATGTAACATATATCATATTCACTAAGCTTTATTGACCATTTTACTAGACGACTTGAGGTCTCAGGTTTATGTAATATTTTTCTAACTGGATGGTCGGTGTATACCCCCATGGGGTATGCTTGGAAGTAAGATTATAACTTCATTATTATCGTCACAAGGATAAGGCCATCAACTCATGTGCCGAGTATCAGGTATTTATATCTAATAATGTCTTGCTAGCATAATGTATTGGCCTCTGAATTTTATCTATTTCTTGTACTAATATTGAACTAACAACATGCTCTAAAACACTTAATTACAGAAATAACATCACCCAAAATTGGCTTAGCCATAAGTGGAGGTCGGGTCAGGTACTATTTAAGTTATCGGAATGCCTCATCGCACTCGCTTGTCCACTCGACATCATTCTTCACCTTCTTGATAAGTTGGAAGAAGATGTGGCACTTATCGATGGCCTTAAAAATGAACCGGTTAAGTGCTGCCACCAGACTAGTGAAGCTTTATACTTCTTTTACCGTCTTCCGTGATTTCAGATCTAGTACCGCCTTGATCTTCTGAGAATTGGCCTTTATGCCTCTAGCACTGACCATGTAGCCTAAGAACTTCTCAGATGATACTCTGAAGGCATATTTCTCTAGATTCAGGCTCTTCTCAAATTTCCCCAATAGTTCAAAAGTCTCCCTTAGCTCCCTTAAGTGATCCATATGCTGAGCTGTCATGGTTATCATATTATTGACATAAACTTGTATTGTCTTACCGATGAAGAGATTGAAGCGATTCACTAACATGTACTACGTCACTCCAGCATTCTTCAACTCGAAAGACATTACCTTATAGTAATACAACCTCTGATCTGTGATGAAAGTTTTCCTCTCATCGTCCTTCGGAAATATTCGAATCTGATTATATCTTGAAAATTCATCAATGAAGCTTAGAAATCCATGAAAAGATGTTGAAACCATAAATTGGTCCACTTTAGGAAGTAGGAAGATGTCTGTAGACACTGTCTTTTTGCATAAAGCCCAATGATGAGCCTCCTATGGAGGCACTACCCGATAAGTTACGAAAGTCGTAAGGGAAAAATTTAAAAATAAATACATCAACAAATTTAACTAGCTAATCGGCCTCGGGTTCGCTCGATTAATCTCTGTTTTAAAATTTTAGCTTCGGCCCAAAACCATCGCAAACCATCCAAAGCACATTTCGCCCTAAGCCTAATCCAAAAATAATTAAAACATTTAAAACGCATGTCACAAATTAAATCAAATCAAATTAAATTAAATCAAATCCAATTAAAATCAAATCAAATCCCCTTCCTAAATTAAATCAAATCACCTCCCGAATTAAAGATATTCCTCACCAAAATTACACAAATTTTCCCTAAATAAACTAATTAAACACATCCATTTTTGCATGATTTCCTTCCTTACCTAGAAACCTTAGCTCACCATTATAAAAAGAGGACCAAACCAAACCCTTCCCCTCTCATAGACACTTACTCGGCCACTCACCCTCCACAATACAAACCGACACACACAATCCACGCATTAACACAGCCCTCACACAAAAATCACAAAAAAAGAACCATTGCCTCTCTCTTTCTTGCTCACTCTCGGAAAACATAGAGACCATGAAACCCTAAAGCAACCCAACACGCCACAGACACACTACCATAAAGACCTTTCTCGGCAATCACAAGACCTTCTCCACTCACTCGGACCTTCTCTCTCTCTCTCAAGTCGTGAAACAACAACAAACCCTAAGTCCTATCTCTCTCCCCCCATCTCTCTCTATATAAACAATAACAAACCCTAAAAAAACCTCTCGCTCTGCACTGCCCCTTCACATAAAATAATAAAATCCCATGACTCTTACGTACTCAAGCTATAAACGGATGCAGCCAAACCACTCAAAGAATCCACGAACTTCCACCATGCACATGTGAACCAAGGACCCTCACGTAGTACCTTACGCCCCTTACAACACTCAACAACCAAACAAACCAATAGAGCCACGAAGCCTTCCCCCTACACTTATCCTCTTTCACGTGAAGTAGCCCCCTAAAACGACACCCTTAATCTCTCACGACCATAAAACCGAAACCCTAATAGCCCCCATGTTATCTCTCTCACTCGACCAAAACAAAAGCGAAAGAACCAGCCCATAGCACAAACTCATAAAAAACCAATAACCAAAGCCACTGACCGAATAAAGTAAGAAACAAAACCACGCCTAAACAGAACCCAAAAAGTCACCAAAAATCAGCCCCCTAAACCACTACAAAACAGTCCAAAAATAGCCCCTAAACTGAGAGAAAATCAGCCCCAAAAATAATTTCTAAAATAGTCAGTAAACGGCGATCGAAACAACAGTAAAAACAGTAGAAAAACAGTGAAGAAAACAACAGAAATGGCAGTTCAAAAGAGCGGTAAACTAGAAAATAATGGAGCATTAACCCTTCCGGGGACGACGTAACACACTTCCGAGGAGCATCTTAAAAGGTAAGACCTGAGGGCACCCTTTATTACATATTTATATTCACAGTTAATTATTATTGGTTCATTCGTATGCATTATTATGTTTCATGTCTATTATTGTTATTAGGTTAATGATTACGTGATATCTCTTTCGGTATATCGGATGGAAACCCAGACGTAAATTCTGTAGTTGAATCTGAATGGATGGTAGTGCAGTCTGTACTTGGGAAACAACTCCACTTACCGCTTGAGAAACTTTCAAACACGTGTTTCATTTTGTTATTTAATTTTATATTATTGTTCGCTATTTATTTCCTATGTATTATTTCTTTATTTATGAATTATTAGTCTAGTGCGCATAGGCTAATCACGTTGGACTAAAAGTCCTCCATTTGAGGGGAAAGCCAAAAGGCTATCTTTGCCATGATGTTTTGTCACGCCGGATGAAGTACATTTGATTGAACGTGAGATATGTTCAATCGGGCATACGAGGTCCCATATTATTTATTTGTTTATTCATGTATTGTAATCTACTGCGCATGGCTAATCATGTCGGATTAACGGTCCTCCATTGGAGGGATAAAAAAGCCTAAAAGCTACCTTTACCATGATGTTTTACCGCGCTGGACGAAGTACGTTTGATTGAACGTGAGATATTTTCAATTGGGCATACGAGGTCCTATATTATGCATTTGTTTATTCTTGCATGTGTTTGTGTCATTTCAGATACCATTTTGGTAATCTCGTTCGAACGTATTTCCAAACACTACAAGAACATATGCATTATGCCTCAGTCCATTCGAACGTGTTTACGAACGCTACTCGAACGCGCATATATTTTATTTTATCATGCATCAAGTCTTATCCCGTTCTAATGCGTTTCTGAACATTATACGAACACGATATTCTATTTACCATTCGAATGCGTTATCAAACACTCCACAAATGTGCATGCAGTGGATCGACTTCTTTTCCTCATATTTTGTGCATGTTTGCTTATTTAAGTCATTTCTTTCGCATTACATAATTAACTATATCATTTCATTATTGACCCTTTTACCATTATTAATTATTTACATTTCTGCATGTATTTATTTGATATATTCATGAGATTACATGCTCACTTTTGTTATTAATGCCTTTATAGTTGTTATTACTTACATTATTGCACTTTATTGTTTAATGCATTTATGAATTATGCATTTCGCCTTCATTTTTATTTACATTTATGGATGTGCAATTTTGTGTGTTGATTACATTATCTCGTATGTGTTGCATGAGACTTGGTTATATCATCACATAAATCCTTTCATTACAATCGGCATAAGTAAGAGACTATTCCGAACCCAACAGTTTGAGGTCTTCCCTGCGAGGGGTGAGTGCGGCCTTAAATCATTTCCCAGTTCACATTGGGTGGCGACTCTATTTATTCTCCGGTTTAGTCCCCCTGCGGGCTACTCCGTACTCCCGACTGGGCAGCGTCCCGGACAGCGTCGCCCACTTCTGTGCCTGTGTCCACAATGTCCTTTGAGCAAGGTTTGTTCAAATCAGAGAAGTCCATACACATTTTTCATTTTCTGTTGGCCTTTTTTCCAAGACTACTTTTGAGAACCACTCCGGGTATTCACTTCTATGATAAACCTGACTTGTATCAACTTATCTACCTCTATTGAATGGCCTTATATCGCTTATGCTTGAATGGCCTCATACCGAGGATCTATCTCAGGCATGCATTTATAGATCCATGCGAAGAGGTTCACATACTCTCTTTGGAAGGTTATGAGCTTCTTCTTCAGATTCTACTCTAGCCCGACTTCTCCATGCCAAAAAGGAGTATTGACTCTAGCTCCTCTCATGCTCCTCCATACAGAGTGGGGTCCTCGGGTTGGGGATTGACTAATTCCCCATCGATTGAGTTTTCTTCATTTTCTTACCTTTTCCGCCCTATGACATCACCAATACTAGGAGTGGCAATGGCTCGAGCCAGGCCAAGGCTTTTATAAGCCCGACCCAAGCCTGAGAATCAATATTCAAACTAGGCACATGAAAAGCATAGCCTGAGTTGTTATGAAACCGGTTTGGATCGGCTCGGGCTCGGGCTCGGGCCGAGCTTTATCCGTCTCAATTTTTTAATACAAAAAATTTTATATATATATATATATATATATATATTATTTTCTTAAACTATCAATACACAGGGTCTCATTGGATGTAGCGGCCAAGCAACTCCTCGCCATCTTTTGACTGCCGCATATGTAGGAAGGCTTTCCTTGCGCAGTGGAAACGGTTTAGGCACTCGGATCAGACTTGAAAAAAATTTATACCATTCTCTTAGAGTGGTCGAATGTGACAAGCAACGCCACTGAAATTTTACTATTATTTTGAACAAAATTTTAGCCCCAAAAAACAATGCAAAAACCGAACTGTTTTTGGATACAAAGAACGCCCAAACCATAACCAAAACAGTCCCTAATTTGCATTACCGGCAGTGAAGTTTTCAGGTCTGATTTTTCAAAGAAAAATAACCCCAACGCAATCCTAAAAGACCCTATGTATTTCCCAAAAATTCTGGATTGATGCAAGACTAAACCGAGCCCCGAAACACCCAAACAAGTGCTTGACAGTGGGCAGAAATTCACCCCACTATCGTGAGTCAATAAAGAACGAGAAAATGATTTTGGTTCAACACCACAAGGTCTTCTGTTTTATGTCTCACAACCAATGGAAAGTAGGGTGGTCTACATTCCATAGATAAATACAAAACTATTCAGAGATTATAAGTCACACTCAATTTATTTTTCATTTCTTCTTCTTATTGTTGTTTTTTGTTTTCTCAATAATTTGAGAGAGAATGAAGAAGAAGAATATGGAGGCCAGGGTTCGCAAAAGAGATTTTTTTCAAAGGAAAATCAAATTTTCTTTTTATATTTAGGGTTATTAATTTCAAGAATTAAAAAACCCTTCCCCTCCCAATTCCTTTGAAATTCGGCCAAGCATGGATTTTTACATTAAGTTTGTAACATAAAATTTAATTACCATAATGAAATATATGTTACAAAATTAAAAGTGTAATTACCATTCAAAAAGTGTAACCACTAAATTTAAATCCAAGAGTTTTACAACCTAGCATAACTCACCAAGAGTTTCCAAATTTAATGCAAGAGTTTTGCAACCTAGCATAACTAACCAAGGATTTCCAAAACCCAAGATTTGGAAATTCCAAATTTGGCCTCATTAAATTATATCATATATAATTTAATATTGTGCATTCAATAATTATCATATAATTATTAAAATAATATATTAACTTTTAATATATAGTTTCAAGTGTGACAAAATATTATTAATCATGTTAATGATATTTACATATGTGAGTATATAATTGGACTATCCAATTATAATAAATCCACTATAATATATTGAGCTAGGATGCAGACCAAATGGACCTACGATTCCGACCTCCAATAATATCAAAATATTAATTCAGCTCTTACTTAAATATTTCGAATTATTAACTCCGGGTTATTCCATTAAAAACTCGAAGCTGCACTCTCGATATTACAGATGGTATATTAAGCCAAACCAAGTCAGTGTCCATCGATATAGTCACTATATATAGATTAACCCTTCACGAGTATCTCGTAAATAGAGCCAGGTCGTAATGTCCGTTATATCACTCTAATTATTTTTACCTTAAGTATCATTAATTATGTGATGAATGTGATGAGCGGAAATATATCAATATTCACTGCCCACTTTACTAAATATTTTGTATACTTTCTCGAGTTTTATGAATATTTTGATGTTTTTTAGTTTATTTTACAGATAAAATAAAATCGAGACTTAATGGAATCAATCAGGACGAAATGTGGAACAAATAAGGGTAAAACCTAAACTTGACATATTGATTTTGGAGATTGAAAACTTGAAATGGTGTTTTAATGAAGTACAATTTCGGAAATTTCAACTTTGCGTAATTGTCACATTTTGGCCATGAATTTTTATTCCAATATCGGACTAAGATGATTCAAGTTCCAGATTAAAGAAGATTCAAAGCTCTACAATTTTAGTTCATAAGATCTTCAAATTCTGAAGTTTTCATTACCGCAAAAGATGAAACATCCGGAAGTGTGTTATGTGTAATTATTAAAGTCATTTTAAAAATAAAAATAATAAAAAAAATGAAAATTATCAATCATCTACTAAATATGCTTGCATGTTTGGTGGAGGATTTGGTGCCATGTTTGGTGGAGAAATTGGTGGAAGCCTTCATATTTTCCTATAAATACCAAGCTAAACTTTATAAATTTTTCATGCTTTCTTTGTGGGATTTCTCCATGAAGACCTAAAAGAAAGTGTCTTACATGTTTATTTAAGTTTTCTTGTATTTTCTCTTTATTTATTTAATAAATTTTCATGTGTTTTTAATTACATCATGAGTAGGTAATCTCTTTTTGCTGGAGTCTAGGGTGAAACTTTTAATATAATAATTTAGATTTACTCCTTTAATTTAAATAAGTAAATTAAATTAATTATTTACCGCCTATATGGTAGGTTTTACATTATTGGACTTAGTTTCCGCCTATATGGTCGGTTTAGGTGCTAACCTTGTTACCGCCTACATGGTCGGTTTATATGATTTTGTAACCGCCTATATGGTCGGTTGGAATTTGGACAAATAACATTCACCGCCTATATGGTCGGTTTTAATATAATCAAGTCAAGAAATGAGTAATTGATAAGGTAGTAATCTATATTTGAAGTATTAAAAGTGAAACTCCTAGCTCCAGTACTTTCTTTTATTATTGTAATTTTCTTTACTTTTAATTTTCTATTATGTTATTTTATTTAACTATGCATTTTGTAATTTTAGGTATGTTTTGTAACTAAAAATATTATCTAGGGTTGTGATGAATTCCAATATCGCCATTTTACAAGTGGTTATTTTATGTTTTGGGTAGTATATTGGTTTATTTATTGAGTCTTAAGCTTAATGCTTCTTGTTAACTGGCCACTAATAAGATTGATTTGGTAAACTTAAACTGAAATTGGAAAAGAGATTTTAGGTTTTAGCCATAGACTCAATAGTTCACGATCTCATCTTGGGGTAAATGTCTCTTAAGTAGATTTCCTTACAGGATAGGAATATACCTGTCGGGCAGAGGTAGCCATAATTGGAACTTAATCTTAATGAATTCGATGTTTCTTTATTAACATATGAATATAGTTAATTAGGTTATTCTGGTTGTTTGCATCTGACCATTGGAATAGGCTTTTGCATAACTTTGTGTTCCAGGTTAATAAACTGATATATTACACAAACATGAGATAATCACTTCATCTTTAAAAGATATTGGTAGGATTCACAACTTGGATATTTTCATATCATTGTTTAAAACTTAAAATCTACTTTTGTTTTGTTTTAATTAATTATCTTTAGTGTAAAATCACCATCCAACCAAAAATCAATCAATTAGATACTTGTAGACATTTAGCTTCATAAATTAATAGCTTAGGTATTAAGTTCTCGCGGGATTGATACATTTAACTACTTGAGCGATACGTGTGTTTGTGTAACGTGTGTGTGTTTACACCGATCAAGTTTTTGGCACCATTGTCGGGGACTTATTTATCTTTTACTATTAATTTTGGGGGTTAGATACATTTACTTCTGTCTAATTTGTTTTAACTTATTATTTTTGTTTTCTTGTGTTTCAGGTTCTTAGTCACTACATGAAAAGAACCAGAAGCTTTGAAATCTATCTGCTTGACCGAGAAATTGAAAGAACTATCAGACAGTTGAGAAGGGAAAGGCGAGAAGGCCAATAAGCATTGAACAACATGGAACCTAAACCTTTGGAGGTTGTACCACCAATTCCCATTCGAGATAGAACTATTTTGATGGTTGACAACTTCATTTCATGTATTGTACTTCCTCCCTTACCAGCAAATGCGTGTGACATCAAAGCGTGCATTCAAATGATACAGCAGTCAGTGTAGTGTGGGGGGAATGCAACTAAAGATCCTAATGCCCACATCAGTAACTTCTTAGAAGTTTATGGCACATTCAATTACAACCGAGCGGCAGAAGAAGTAATGAGACCGCGTGTTTTTTCATATTCCTTGAAAAATAGAGCTAAGGCTTGGCTACATTCACTACTAGAAGGTTCCATTACAACTTCGAACATTCTAGCCACCAAATTCCTTGCAAACTACTTTCCCCCAGCCAGTATAATTGAGGAATGACATTACATCCTTTGTACAACATGACTAAGAATCCCTCTGCGAAGGTTGGGAAAGATACAAGGATTTTCTCAGAAAATATCTTCACTATGAGATTACAAAGTGGCTACAACTCCAAACCTTCTATATTACACTTTCTGGATTAATGAGAACCACAATTGATGCTGCTGTTGGAGGAGCTTTAATGGAAAAATGAGAGGATTAGGCCTGAGACTTAATTAAATAAATGGCCAACAAAAATTCTTTATGGCCTACAGAAAGTAGCATGATTCAACGAATCGCAGGAATTTATGAAGTTGGAGCCAACACAGCAATGAATGCCAAACTGGATCTAATTTGAAAAAATTTGGAAACTCTTAATTTGAAGGTTAATGTTGGATCTACAAGTTCACCATATGGAGGAGCACCAGAGGCAGAATCATACAACCAACATGATGAGACAGTGAATTATATCAACAATTTCAACAAACAGGGGAACAATTCATATTCCAATACCTACAACCCAGGTTGGAAGAATCATCCCAATTTTACATGGAGAAAAAATTCAGGGCAGATGAACAATCCACCACCAGGATTCCAATAGTAAAATAAAGGCCATGAGTATGAAAAAGAACCAGGAATAAAAAAAAATGCTGCCTTACTTGAAAAAGCTAGAAACAAAATACGATTCTCAAGAAGCATTATATGATGCCATGTTTTAATCCCAAGTAGCATTAATTCAAAGTCAAGCAGCATCTTTGAAAACACTGGAGAATCAAATGGGACAGCTAGCCAATGCTCAGTGTTACAGACCGTAAGGTTCCTTTCCTAGCAACACATAACCAAATCCAAGGAACATGGGGAAAGAGAAATGACATGCCATCAATTTGAAAAGTGGTACTAAAATCAACAAAAGTATTGGAGTCAATGCAACTGTTGAGGAAGTTCCAAAAGAAAGCAGCGAAGCAGATCAACAGATGGAGGAAAAAAAAGGCAAGATCAAATGATCAAGAAGGATTCACTTCACCCCCAACTTTTTCACAGCATCTCCAGAAAAACAAACTAGACAAACAATTTGCTCGATTTCTGGAGATCTTCAAAAAGCTGCATATCAACATTCCATTTACAGAAGCATTGGAATAAATACTCAGCTATGTCAAATTCATAAAAGACGTTCTATCACGAAAGCGGAGATTGGGAGATTACGAAACAGTAACATTGATAGAAGAATACAACACCATCATTTAGAGGAATATTCCCCCAAAGTTAAAAGATCCTGACAGTTTCACCATCCATTGAACCGTAGAAGAACATAACTTTGGTAAGGCTTTATGTGATTTAGGAAACTATAAATTGAGAGAAGCAATGCCCACCTCAGTCTCTCTGTAACTTGTTGATAGATCACTCATATTTTTGAGAGGTGTAGATGAATATGTGCTGGTCAAAGTCGACAAACTCATTCTCCTAGCAGACTTTATTATCCTTGACATGGAGGAAGATGAAGAATTGCTCATCATCCTTGGGAGACCAATCTTGGCTACAGGTCGAACCATTATTAGGGATGGCATTTTTTGGATCAGACCTGGGTCTGGTTCCAGACCCGGTAAAACACGTATCGGTCTGGACCCAGGTCTACCCAAAATGGACCCGGGTAGATTCGGATCCAGACCAGGATCCATAACTCTTTCAATTTTTTCCTATTTTCTTTTTTTAAGCCCATTTTTCTTTGCATCTATGGTTCTAATTAAAAAATTTAGATTAAATCAAACAATTTATAGGCAACCAAAAACATGAAACTCGCAGATTCACACTCAAAAACAACCAAAATGTATTGTTGTTGACAATTTTATCCCACTTTTTATTTTCATTTTTGGCTGCATTTCAAAAATAAAAATGTGAAACCCTAAGATAATTGCAGTCGAAGAAATTAATTTCCAACAGTATAAACAGTCATTACACATCTGCCGATTCTTGTATTCACATCTGTTGATTCTGCCCAGAATATGGTTAATTGTGTTGGACAATTATGACCCATAGCATCACTATTTGTACAGATCATGGTGTTGTTGTATAAATTAACTATGTAACAAAGGAAATTGCTCTTTTATCATTTGTGATTAGATCACCAAGATATATAAATGATAAAAGGTCCATATGATTAGTTCCGGAATGAGATGATATGAGACAGTATCAATCGACGAAGGTTTAATCATTAAATATCTCTAGTCATAGTATTATCGAGATTAGACATCGATAATGCAGAATAGACTAGTATTACACTTGTGCGTGTTATGGGAGCATAACGACATAGTTCTCATATATTTGGGTATTGGATACTCATGCAAGTGTAATAGGAGGTTGTGTTTTACCGATGGTACGGAAAACAACTTCGCTCTGGATAGATCCTTTCGAAATTCCATTGGTCGTATAACTATGTGTCTATGGAAGTCCAAATCAGGGTAGGTGTATTTGGTCTTAACCTGAGACTTGCACCGCTAATACTTGCGACAATCAATATACTTTGGCTTTGGTCGTCCAGGGCTTTAACCGGTTCTGTGTACGCCTCTTCTGGGTATTTTGAGACGAGTGTATTGGGTGTGATGTCAAGGTGGAAATCACTTCATTTATAGTGGAGATTGATGATCACGTAATTACATAATTATTCTCTTTATGTTACAGCTATCGGGATATTATGATAGATCATGTATATCCGATTATAGAGACTAGTTACCAGAGATCTGATATGTGCTTCGTATGAGGAAGAACAATTCCAGCCCCAGGCCTGGCACGTGACCATCCGATATGGTTCGATATACACGATACTATTATACTGTTGGGGTTGGTGCTCACAGCGCCAATTCCCGGTTGTATTTCCTTGTAAATACTTCTGTAAAACAATATTATTATGAATAATATATGCAGTTTCTTTAATATAATAAAATTATAATTTGGTAAAGACGTAATGACCTTAGAATGATTAGTCATGATACAGTTGCAAAAGCGTCGCAACGGACATTGATACGTATCATGACGTTGTCATTCTCAGACTGTTCCTGGTCAAGGTTTACACTGCTTGGTCAGTATAGTAACCCGTTGAGACCGGTACAAGTCGTATACTGGAATATATGATTCCAATGGTTTCTCAATGAACCATAAGTCTTGGAGACTGGTATAGACCTGTAGGTGTTTATAGCGGATAAACACTGAACGACTCACCGAAGATTCTTAATGGATGGTACACCAGCGTCAATAAGAATCTTCTTGGGTTGAGTAGCACTTGTGATTCTTAGACTTGAGATGCCATAGTGGGCACATGAGACGTCCTCTACACTTAGATGGCAGTCACGTCACCGATCTATTTAGATCAGACCTCCGCCTGTTCGTTGGGTGTAGATAGATCCTCAGTGTGTCCTATGTGTGTCAAGATAGGATCCGTCAGTTCTGTGTATCAGAGCATAGGTAGTCCATACAATTAGCAATAAGATAAATCCATGGGCCCGTGGTAAAGTTTAGAAGCTAGTTCTAAACATTCTTATGAGAATTGCTAATAGAATAGTCGACTGGATAATCCCCATAGAGATTTGACGTTTACATCTATATCTCTGGGATTATCCGGATACCTGTGACGGAGGAATTATACATTTGCCATGACCTCGACCTGTGTGGTTCAGCGAGATTATCCGTGATCGTCATAATCTACGGGTGGATAGATTATGGACACGAAATTTGATTTCGTGACGGAAATACCTGAACCTAGAGAGTCTCCATAATGAAACATACTCGTAGAGCACTAGAGCAACATTAAATAAAATATTGATTATTTATAAAGTCGTTTAAAGGTTTAAACGCAAGATACGTGCAAAAAGGACCCGATAGTCATTTACGTAATTATTGTGTATTTACATTTAATACTTGATTAATTTAAATACACATTAATTAATAGTCAAAATGAGTTATTTGACTTTTTCCTAAATGAATATATATTTTTAATATTTAATGTAAATATTATAAATATATTTAATATTTGTATTTGATTAATTAATTAATTATTTAATTGTTAAATGATTAAATTAATTAAAATATAAATATCTTACTTTAGGATATTTTTAGTAAATGACTTTAGTTGCCAAGTTTGACTTAAATAAATATCTAATAAAGGTGATAGAAGATATTTATGCAAGTTGATTTACAAATAATGCAAATGAAATTGAAATTACAATTTTGGTGAATTTGGCTTGCAAATTTCGGCCAAGGTGCAAATGTTGCACATATAAATTGTTTTTTCATTTTTCATTTCATTAACCTAAGACACTTTATCACAAACAAAACTCCATTGAAGAAAGACAAAGAAAGAAAGTGAAGGAAGAAAAGAAAAACCAAAGAAAAGGCTTGGATTTTGTAAGTTTCTAAACTTACTATTAGAAAGGAATTTGTTCCTTATGATCTAGGCTACCTCTCATGAGTTTCTTAAGTTATTCTTTTCTTTATTTCTTGTGTTTTTGTTGATGGAAATTTGTTTAAAAGTGTTGAGCATGTATGATGAACAAAGAGTGTAACTAGTGTAGTTATATGTATTCTTTTAAGGTTTATGAAACCATGTTGCTATTCTAGAGTTGTTGACCCACTCTTAAATGACCTAGATTTGATCTTGAGTTGTTTCATTGTGTTGAGACTTGAATTAGTTGAAAGATTGATGATTGAAGTAATTGATTTGGTGAATAAGTCCAATTTGTCCAATTGTTGAAATTGAGAAATTAGGGTTTATAACCAATTCGAATTTGGGGCTTTTGAGATATGTTGAGCATTTGGGTGTGTATATGATGCATGCAAAGTTTCATGTTGATTGGATTTCATTAAGATGAGTTTTGACACATGAAATGACCAAATGGCCAATACCCCCCCCCCCCCCCAAATGGAGCTCTCGGCCTTGGACAAAAATTTGGGTTTTTTTGTGTCCTATGGTGTTTTGATGTTTTGAGCATGATTAATTCATCCTAGAAATGATTTAGAATCATTCAAAATTGATTGGATCAATTTCGGACTAAAACGGACAAAATACCATATAAGGGTAATTTGGTAATTTCACTTGAATTTGATTCATTTGAAATTTTATTTCATTATTTGATTATTGGGTAATTAAATAAAATGTTTATTTAATTAATCCGAGAAAAAGTTTTGAAATCCGAAAATACGATTTTCGCCGCTTCCGCTGCGTTACCGGATTCACCCGTAATAATAAACCCCTTCAAAATGGTATCAGAGCGAGTCTGATTCTAGGCCGTTTAAAATGTTTGGCTATATTTTAATCATCTTTCTTGATTGTATGCATGCTTATTAGAAACTAAATCGGTTAGATTTAGGGTGTATGACACTTAGCGGAAAATCCCTGATAATAAGGTTTTATTGTAATTATGTATTTGATGCATGTTATATGGTCCGTCTCGTCAATACGGTTTATGAATATCTCTTTGTGACTACATCCGAGACCGTGCCTCTGCTGTGAGGGTGTAGCCGATAAAGATTTATTTATACCGAACGTATATCAGATACAAGGTAAATTCAAGTAAAAGCGGAATTCTGAACGTGCCCTAGCTGTCAGGATTACGTGAGTAACTTGAGTTTATCATTGACGAGTTTAACCTTGGTACGTCTCCTTGTGGGCCTGCCTCCGCAGCGACAACGAGAAACGGCCAGGACCGGGTGTTTAGGAGTCACTGTTGAGTGATTGACAAGTGAGTTGTCTACCTGATGAATATACGTAAGCGAGACCGTGCCTCTGCTGTGAGCTGAAATATATTCACGGGGTCCACTTTTCACTATTTATATTTAATTTAATTATTGAATATTTGTTCTGTGTTGGGATTACAGTAATGCATGATTTAGTGGGAGGGGCATATTAGATTAAAAATCCATGATCTAGTTTATGCTTTTGATATTATATGAAACTGTTTTTATTCTGCTAACCGTTTTTCGTGATCTATATGATAGATTTGCGATGGCGGGTCAATCCACAAACCAGTTTGCGCGTATGCTAGATGCGAACAAACTGAAAGGCGCTGAAAACTTTACTGACTGGGAAATGGATTTGAGGATTGTCCTCGATTCCGAGAAGTTGGGTTATGTGCTTGAGGGCCTTTGCCCCTTGCAGTGGGTGAGGAGGCTTCGGAAGAGGAACGCCGAGTTTTTGAAACTTGGAAGGATGATGACTTGAGAGTCAAATCATACATCCTAAGTTCGCTCTCTCCGAAACTCAAACAGCAATACTATGGTATGATTGATTCCTATAGTATGATGACGCGATTAAGACAATCGTTCGAGAACCAAGAACAGGTGATTGTTCACAAGGTCGCCATGGAACTGTTCCATGCGCGTCTGGATGAGGGGCAAAGTGTTAGCCCACATGTTCTTCATATGATCGATTTGATCGATCAATTGAGGCAACATAATCTCATCCTCAATGACATCCTCGGGAGGAGTGTCATTCTTGGTTCTATGCCAGCTTCATTCCGACAGTTTGTGATGTACTTCAACATGCACGGGACTGTCTGCACCTACCATGAGCTACATAGGATGTTGCTCACGGCAGAGGAGGACCTTAAGAAGGGATTACCAACACGCCCTCCGAGATCTACTTCACTTTCAGCTTCTTCCCAAGGAATGTCCAAGGGAAAGAACAAGAAGGGGAAGAAGAAGAAGAAGGCAGTTGGTCCTCAACAGCAGCCGAAGATAGCCAAGCCCAAGAGGGCTTCTGAGGACAAATGCCACCACTGCGGCAAGGTCGGGCACTGGAAGAGGAACTGTCCAGATTACATTGCCCAATTGAGGAGAGACAGAGCATCTACATCAGGTACTTTTATTTTTCCAGTTATTGATATATCTTTGGCTTGTGAAGCCGTTACATCCAGCTGGATTTTAGATTCTGCTTGTCCCATTCACATTTGCAATTCGTTGCAGGTGCTGAAGGAAAGTAGAAGGCTGAAGCCTGGAGAGATGCAGTTGCGATTCGGGAGTGGAGACTCACTGGATGCAGTTGCAGTGGGAGTATGCGAGATCTCATTGCCGAATGGGACACTTTTGTTAATGACTGTCATTTTGTACCGGGATGTGTCGCTAATATTATATCACTTTTTATACTTGATACGGAAGGCTTTTGTATTAATATTAAGAATAGTTCTTTATATTTATATGATAGAAATAATATTCAGATCCTTAGTTGTCCAAATATGCATGGTCATTATACACTGCAAACATCAAAAGATATATTAAGTTCTGGAATTAATAAACGTAGATTACCTGAAATTAATAATACTGAACTCTGGCATATGCGGCTAGGTCATATTGGGGCTAAACGCCTTAACCAAATGGTTAGGAATGGTTTGATACCAGATCTCACCATTGAATCCTTTCCAACCTGTGAATCCTGTATTCAAGGTAAAATGACTAAAGCTCCATTTTCTGGTGTAGGACACCGAGCCACTAACTTACTGGAACTCGTACATTCTGATGTATGTGGTCCACTAAGTCAAACTGCTCACAGTGGTTAT
This sequence comes from Zanthoxylum bungeanum, assembly GCA_019454045.1. NCBI lineage: Eukaryota > Viridiplantae > Streptophyta > Magnoliopsida > Sapindales > Rutaceae > Zanthoxylum > Zanthoxylum bungeanum. The sequence goes on from SKCR01041049.1 coordinate 64,250, forward strand.
TCATACTTCGTTACCTTTACCGATGATTTATCACGGTACGGTTATGTCTATTTGATGCGACATAAATCGGAAACTTTTGAAAAGTTCAAAGAATTCCGAAATGAAGTAGAAAAACAAACTGGGAAATATATTAAATGCCTTCGATCTGATCGAGGTGGCGAATATATGAGTGGTGAGTTCATTGATTATATGAAGGAGAATGGGATTCTCGCTCAATACACTCCTCCAGGTACCCCACAACACAATGGAGTATCTGAGAGGAGAAATCGGACTTTATTGGATATGGTCCGATCAATGTTGAGTTTCACAGATTTGCCCTATTATTTATGGGGCTACTCTCTCTTAACCGCCGCACATCTTTTGAATAAGATTCCTTCAAAAGCTGTTCCTACGACACCGTATGAGATATGGTTCGGTAGGAAACCGAATCTTAATTATATTAAGGTTTGGGGTTGTCCTGCCTATGTCAGGGTGACTCAGCAAAGTAAGCTTTCGCCTCGAGGGCAAAAGTTTAGGTTTATTGGATATCCTCCGAATACGAGGGGATATCTGTTCTATGATACCGAGCATCGAAATGTATTCGTAGCTCGCTTCGCAAAATTTCTAGAAGTAGAATTTTTGTCAGAAGGTGGTGATCATAGACAGGTTATGCTTGATGAAGTACAACCTGAAAACAATGAACCAACGGAGGAACCTGAAGTTCAAGTAGATGAAGGACCTTCAACACACACACTCCGTAGGTCACAAAGGGTATCTAGACCTCCTGAACGCTTGTATTTGATACAAGAAAAGAGTCTGGATGTTCTCTTAATAGAAGAGACAGATCCTTTCACCTATAGAGAATCGATGTTGGACATCGACTCCGTGAAATGGCAAAGTGCCATGAAATCCGAGATAGACTCAATGCATGAGAATCAAGTTTGGGACTTGGTTCCGCTTCCAGAGGGAATTGTTCCTATCGGCTGTAAATGGGTTTACAAGAGGAAGCGAGGGCCTGACGGTAAGGTTGAAACTTACAAGGCCCGACTGGTTGCAAAAGGTTACACGCAGCGACCTGGCGTCGACTACGATGAGACTTTTTCACCGGTTGCAATGCTTAAGTCTATTCGGATTTTGCTTTCTATAGCTGCGTATCATGACTACGAGATTTGGCAAATGGATGTCAAAATGGCTTTTCTAAATGGATTTCTTGATGAAGAAATCTATATGGAACAGCCGGAAGGTTTTGCATCCAGCGAAAACTCGGGCATGGTATGTAAGCTTAAGAAGTCCATTTATGGACTCAACAAGCTTCACGAAGTTGGAATCTTCGATTCGACGAGATTATTAGATCGTCTGGTTTTCTCAAGAATTCAGAAGAATCCTGTGTGTATCAGAAGGCCAGTGGGAGCATGGTCGTATTTTTAGTCCTGTATGTTGATGACATCCTAATCATTGGGAATGATTTAGGTATGTTACAAGGCGTTAAAGCGTACCTCTGTAAGAATTTCTCCATGAAGGACCTGGGAGAAGCTTCCTATGTTTTAGGGATAAAACTCTATAGAGATAGACAAAGGAAGCTGATTGGGTTATCCCAATCAACGTACATAGATAAGATCTTGGAACGGTATAATTTTGGTAACTGTAAGACAGCAAACATACCGTTCCGACATGGGATTCATCTTTCAAAGAAGATGAGTCCGCAAACAACAGAAGATGAGAAGGTTAGAATGTCTAACCAACCTTATGCTTCGTGTTTGGGCAGCATAATGTATGCCATGTTATGTACAAGGCCTGATATCAGTTTCGCTGTTAGCGTTACTAGCAGATATCAGTCCAACCCAGGTAATGACCATTGGATGGCCATTAAACATATCCTCAAGTATCTTAAAGGTACTAAGGATAAGTTAATAATTTGGGAGGAAACGAACTGCAAGTTAATGGGTATACAGACTCCGATTTCCAATCGGATCCCGATGATAGAAAGTCTACATCTGGATTTGTCTTTACCCTTAACGGAGGCGCAGTTTGGTTGGAAGAGTTCCAAACAGGGATCTACAGCTGATTCCACCACTGAGGCGGAATACATTGCAGCTTCTGAAGCCGCAAAAGAGGCTGTGTGGATAAAGAATTTTGTCACAGAATTGGGAGTTGTCCCAAGTATCGTGAATGCGATTCCGTTATACTGTGATAATACTGGAGCCATTGCGCAAGCAAAGGAACCAAGGGCGCATCAGAAGTCGAAGCATGTGGAACGCAAGTACCACATCATTCGAGAGATTGTGTCTCGAGGGGATATTGTCGTGTGCAAGGTACCAAGTGAAGACAACGTAGCAGACCCGCTGACGAAGGCCATACCTCCGAAGTTGTTTGATAAACACGTGGAGTCGATGGGTATTAGATACAATCGTTATTGGCACTAGAGCAAGTGGGAGTTTTTGTTGGGGTTGGTGCTCACAGCGCCAATTCCCGGTTGTATTTCCTTGTAATACTTCTGTAAAACAATATTATTATGAATGATATATGCAGTTTCTTTAATATAATAAATCTTATAATTTGGTAAAGACGTAATGACCTTAGAATGATTAGTCATGATACAGTTGCAAAAGCGTCGCAACGGACATTGATACGTATCATGACGTTGTCATTCTCAGACTGTTCCTGGTCAAGGTTTACACTGCTTGGTCAGTATAGTAAACCCGTTGAGACCGGTACAAGTCGTATACTGGAATATATGATTCCAATGGTTTCTCAATGAACCATAAGTCTTGGAGACTGGTATAGACCTGTAGGTGTTTATAGCGGATAAACACTGAACGACTCACCGAAGATTCTTAATGGATGGTACACCAGCGTCAATAAGAATCTTCTTGGGTTGAGTAGCACTTGTGATTCTTAGACTTGAGATGCCATAGTGGGCACATGAGACGTCCTCTACACTTAGATGGCAGTCACGTCACCGATCTATTTAGATCAGACCTCCGCCTGTTCGTTGGGTGTGGGTAGATAGATCCTCAGTGTGTCCTATGTGTGTCAAGATAGGATCCGTCAGTTCTGTGTATCAGAGCATAGGTAGTCCATACAATTAGCAATAAGATAAATCCATGGGCCCGTGGTAAAGTTTAGAAGCTAGTTCTAAACATTCTTATGAGAATTGCTAATAGAATAGTCGACTGGATAATCCCCATAGAGATTTGACGTTTACATCTATATCTCTGGGATTTATCCGGATACCTGTGACGGAGGAATTATACATTTGCCATGACCTCGACCTGTGTGGTTCAGCGAATTTATCCGTGATCGTCATAATCTACGAGTGGATAGATTATGGACACGAAATTTGATTTTGTGACGGAAATACCTGAACCTAGAGAGTCTCCATAATGAAACATACTCGTAGAGCACTAGAGCAACATTAAATAAATAATATTGATTATTTATAAAGTCGTTTAAAGGTTAAACGCAAGATACGTGCAAAAAGGACCCGATAGTCATTTACGTAATTATTGTGTATTTACATTTAATACTTGATTAATTTAAATACACATTAATTAATAGTCAAAATGAGTTATTTGACTTATTTCCTAAATGAATATATATTTTTAATATTTAATGTAAATATTATATATATTAATATATTTGTATTTGATTAATTAATTAATTATTTAATTGTTAAATGATTAATTAATTAAAATATAAATATCTTACTTTAGGATTTTTTTAGTAATGACTTTAGTTGCCAAGTTGACTTAAATAAATATCTAATAAAGGTGATAGAAGATATTAGAAGATATTTATGCAAGTTGATTTACTAATAATGCAAATGAAATTGAAATTACAATTTTGGTGAATTTGGCTTGCAAATTTCGGCCAAGGTGCAAATGTTGCACATATAAATTGTTTTTTCATTTTTCATTTCATTAACCTAAGACACTTTATCACAAACAAAACTCCATTGAAGAAAGACAAAGAAAGAAAGTGAAGGAAGAAAAGAAAAACCAAAGAAAAGGCTTGGATTTTGTAAGTTTCCTAAACTTACTATTAGAAAGGAATTTGTTCCTTATGATCTAGGCTACCTCTCATGAGTTTCTTAAGTTATTCTTTTCTTTATTTCTTGTGTTTTTGTTGATGGAAATTTGTTTAAAAGTGTTGAGCATGTATGATGAACAAAGAGTGTAACTAGTGTAGTTATATGTATTCTTTTAAGGTTTATGAAACCATGTTGCTATTCTAGAGTTGTTGACCCACTCTTAAATGACCTAGATTTGATCTTGAGTTGTTTCATTGTGTTGAGACTTGAATTAGTTGAAAGATTGATGATTGAAGTAATTGATTTGGTGAATTAAGTCCAATTTGTCCAATTTGTTGAAATTGAGAAATTAGGGTTTATAACCAATTCCGAATTTGGGGCTTTTGAGATATGTTGAGCATTTGGGTGTGTATATGATGCATGCAAAGTTTCATGTTGATTGGATTTCATTAAGATGAGTTTTGACACATGAAATGACCAAATGGCCAATACCCCCCCCCCCCAAATGGAGCTCTCGGCCTTGGACAAAAATTTGGGTTTTTTGTTTTTATGTCCTATGGTGTTTTGATGTTTTGAGCATGATTAATTCATCCTAGAAATGATTTAGAATCATTCAAAATTGATTGGATCAATTTCGGACTAAAACGGACAAAATACCATATAAGGGTAATTTGGTAATTTCACTTGAATTTGATTCATTTGAAATTTTATTTCATTATTTGATTATTGGGTAATTAAATAAATATGTTTATTTAATTAATCCGAGAAAAAGTTTTGAAATCCGAAAATACGATTTTCGCCGCTTCCGCTGCGTTACCGGATTAACCCGTAATAAAACCCCTTCATATACTACGCCTATATAGATCGCTTATTTCTGTAAGCATGTTTATGGAGAATAGGGTAGGCATGGTGCTTTGCTAGAAGCCAACTTGTCTTGTAAATCGGTAAAAAATATAGTACTAGGTACGTACGTATTCAGATAGTACGACAACCGTATTTACTGCCAACATATCCGGGGATCTCATGGGTCGATTCCCGAAGATTCATCATCGATGACGTATGACTCGCACGTTATTAATTTGGGATTAATTTAAAGAGAGAGAAAATTAATCTGGGATTAATTACAGAGATATTTTATCTAGGATAAAATATCATTTAAAGAGAGAGAATGATTAATTTGGAATTAATCGATAAATAATATATTCGATATATTAAATGAAATTGGATTTCGACACAGAATTAAAATTAGATTTTAATTCCGGGCGAACGAGTTAATTTAGAATTAATTTGTTGCGACGTGAATAGTAATTTTGCTGGGCATAATTATTTAATTAAATTTGATTTAATTACGTCACGACGGAAATTCGTTAATTTGGAATTAACGAACCCAAGCACCAGAGTGTTTGCGGGGCCGCTTGCATTTCGAATCGAGTGGGGCCCACAAGTCACATCTAACGTCACATCATTTGTCAATCAAGTGATAGAAGTCTTATCACCTTTTGGTGAGTGACATCTAGTCACTATTCATTGGTATATGTTTTTAATTGATTTTTGAAATCTATTAACCTAATACAACACATCATTCTCTCTCTCTCTTCTTCTCTAACTCACGTCCATGAAGGCCTTTTCTCTCTTCTCTCATTTTGGTTTTTGAAACCAATTTTTCTTCATGATCTTGGCTTGGCCGAGAGATATAATGAAGAAAACATCGTGCTAGCACACCAAAAGGGTTATAAATGTGATAGGGAAACCCACCATTGAGCTTGGAATCCATTGATGAAGTTTGGAGCTTAAAGAGCACAAATGGAGCACAAATGGAGGCCATTACCGTGAGCTTCACCAACAATGAGGAAAAGGATTTTCTTCGTCGCATCGCAAAGCCGTTCAATGTGAGTATGATTCCGCCATACTACTTTGTGTATTCACATGTATTTCATTGCTTTAAAATGATCCTTGGGACTTAATAGAAACATAACAATGGTATCAGAGCCATTTTGAGCATGAAACTTGATTAGGGTTAAAATTGGGCAAAATTGATTTGAGCATGTTTGAGTGAAATTGGATGTTTGAGTATGCTTAAATATTGATAACATGGTGTTATGCATTGTCAATTTGATGAATTTTGAATTGGACAAATTTTCCCCAATTGGATTGGCTTGGCCGAATCTACATGAACCTTAAATGTCATGGTATTTTGTGTTTTTGATCATTGGATGAGTTGGAAAACATTTGGTAATGTTGATTGTGGATTCAATTAGATTGAAATCGAATTAGACATAAAACCCCTAAATGGCCGTGACTAAGGAAGCATGAAATGATGTTGATTTTTGATTAAAATGTGTTGGACATGTTTTGATGTTAATGAGCATAATTAATTGTACAAATTTGTGTTTGGAAATGTTAATTTTGGTAATTAATTATGGCATACACTTTGGTTAATTAAGTTATAAAATTTGGAATTTGGTAATTTAATTAATTGGGCTTTAAAAGTTGTAATTGGGCTTAATGGGCTTGGTTGGGCCAAGTTTGGTTTAGGCAAATTGGTTGGATCCAATTGGGCCCAAAACCATAACCATAAAGTCTAAATATGACGATTGGGCCTTTAAAGTTTAATTGGGCCTAATAGGCCGAAATTGATTTATAGGCTTATGGGGTTATTCCTTGATTGGGCTTAGGTTGTCGAAGCCCATGTCTTAAGAAATTAATTGAAAGCCCATTAGACTTTAATTAGATGACATTGGATGTTAATCGGGCTTTGAGACCCGTAACGATTAAATTTAGAATCTAAGTCGTAAAGGTTCGTTAATAAAGTGTAATATTTAATTTGGAATTAAATAGTGAATTAGTATTAATACAAGTTAAATTGGATTTAATGTTTTAGTTTAATTTAATTCAAGAATTCGTACTTTGAGTACTTATACGTAAAATGAGTTTGACTCGCTCAAAATCAAATAGTTGTTTGAACATTGGATGGTCATTAATATTCAGATTAATTAATTGGATTAGCTTGATTGATAACATGCTTATGTGAATACATAATTGTGATGCATGAATAATATATATCAGATGGATATTAGATGGGTGGGGTGTTAGTGTTCCTAGAACATGTCAAGGATCTAATAAGCATGAAAGAATGTTAATAACTTCATTATAAGTTGTGGAATTACTTACAATGAATGGATTGGAGCTTTTAAAATTTGAGAGGAGAACTCCAAGTTCCAAGCTTTAAGTGTTGATTCCAACTCTTGAAGTTGTTCCCTATCACCTTTGTTGATCGTTGAAGTGCTAGCTTTGAATGATTTTGCCACAAAATCAAAGGGAGAATGAAAGGAAGCTCACACCCAAGGTGTGTCTGGGGTTTGTGTTTTGTGTATTCACTACACAAATGAGAGAGAAAGAGGGGTTTGGTAAAAGCCAATTTACCCTTTTTCACCTAAATAAGGTGGTTGGGTAAATGGTTTTTCCAAAACCATTCCAAGGTGGTTGGAAAGTGGATGGTATGGCATAAATGCCAACCACTCTCCCAAATACCACATTTAAAGTGGGCCTCATATTTGAATTCAAAATTTGAATGGATTCTACTAATGTTTGCCGCGGCTCGGATTCGTTTAATTCGATTAAATGAATTCTCGTCGCTAAATAATTAAATCTAATTTAATTAAATAATGACGCCTCGTAAATTTATTACGAATGTCGTTTACGAATTAATTCAAATTAATCTGTTCGTTCGTATTAAAGTCCGACTTTAATTTCGTAATGAAATCCAATTCTTATTAATATATCTGATATATTAATTTTAGCCCAAACGAATAAATTAAATAGAAAAATCAATTTAAACTATTAAATTTATTCTACCGATTAATTCCAAATTAATCGCGCTCTCTCTCTTTCGAACACATTTAATCCTAGATTAAATAATACTTCAATTAATCCTAGATTAATTTTCTCCATCCTAATTAATCCCAGATTAATTCTAATTTAAATCAACTGTCATCGGTGAATCTTTGGGAAGTGACCCAAGAGACCTCTGGACCTGTTGGCAGTAAATCCGGTTATCGGACTATCCGATTAAGTGCGTACCTCATATGACGTGTTAACCAATTTATAAGACATGGTTGCTTCTAGTAAAGCACCGTGCTTACCCAATTCTTCAGAAATATTCTTACTGGAATATATAATCTATGTCAGGCGTAGAATACCAAGTATTGCGTATTGCGATCCAGTATCGGATGTCACGCGTAAGGCTTGGGGCTGGAATAGCGTCTACCCCGTACGAAGCACATATCGGATATCAAGCAACTAGTCTCTTTGAATCGGATAATTATGACCTTGTCATATTATCCAGATAGTTGCAACACAATAGAGAATTAGTTCTAAATCCTTGCGTGATCATCATCTCCATATCTGAAGTGATATTTCCATCTTGACATCACATCGAATACACTACGATTCTCAATAATCCAATAGACGCGTACACAACCCTCTTAAAGCCCTGGATGACCAAAACCAAAGTTTACCGATTGTCGCAAGTACTAGCGATGCAAGTCTCAGATTAAGACCAATTACACCTACCCTGAAGCGGACTCCCATAGACACATACTACCAATGGGATTCTGCGGGGTCTATCCAGAGCGAAGCTGTTTTCCATACCATCGGTAAAACACAACCTCCTATCACACTTGTATAAGTATCCATTACTTAAATATTTGAGAACTATACCGTTATGCCCTCACAATGCGTACAAGTGCAATACTAGTCTATTCCGCATTATCGATGTCCAGTCTCGATAATACTAAGACTAGAGATATTTAATGATTAAACCTTTATGGATTGATAATGTCTCATATCATCTCAATCAGGAACTAATCATAAGGACTTCTACCATTTCTATATCAAAGTAAATAAATTACGAAACGGTAAAGGGCAATTTCATTACTTCATAGTTAATTTTGTACAAAAATATAATGTCTTTTACAAACAGTGATGCTATGGGTCATAATAGTCTATCAATCTCCCACTTGGCCTAAAACCAGTCACTCAAGCATCTAACACCTGAACTATGTATATGTCTCTCAAACTTTTGCTGTGAAATAGCTTTCGTCAGCGGATTTGTAATGTTGTCATCTGATGCGACCTTCTCGATCTTCACATCGCCATGATGTATGATCTCACAAATCAGATGGAAACGTCGAAGAACATGTTTGGATCGTTGATGAGACCGCGGTTCCTTAGCCTGCGCTATAGCCCCGTTATTGTCACAATACAATGGAACGGGCTCAGCTGCTAACGGGACTACTCCTAATCCAATTAGGAATTTACGGATCCAAACTACCTCTTTTGTTGCTTCAGCTGCAGCAATACACTCCGCTTCTGTTGTTGAATCGGCAACAGTCTCTTGCTTGGAATATTTTCAGCTTACTGCTCCGTTGTTCAAACAAATTATGTACCCGGATTGCGACTTAGAGTCGTCTTTATCAGTTTGGAAACTTGCATCAGTATACCCAGTTACCTCAAGTTCTCCATTTCCATAAACTAAGAAAGCATCTTTAGTTCGTCTAAGATACTTAAGGATGTTCTTAACCGCCATCCAGTGACCATCACCTGGATCGGCCTGATAGCGACTACACATGCTCAAAGCATACGAGACATCAGGTCGCGTACATATCATGGCATACATGATCGATCCGACTGCCGAGGTGAACGGTATCCGACTCATGCTGTTTCTCTCATCTTGAGTTTTAGGACACATGTCCTTAGATAGAGTGATGCCATGTGACACTGGTAACAGTCCCATCTAGGACTGATCCATGTTGAATCTTTTCAACAATTTGTCAATGTAGTGTTATGGGAGAGTCTAATCAGCTTTCTAGATCTATCCCGGTAGATCTTTATTCCTAGAATATAGGCTGCTTCTCCCAGATCTTTCATGGAGAATTTTAATGAAAGCCAAGATTTCACCGATGTTAACATGGGAATATCATTGCCCATAAGCAATACATCATCAACATAAAGGAAAATAAAAGTTAGTGCTCTCCCACTAACCTTCTTATATAGACAAGGATCATCTTCGCTTTGAATGAAATCATATTCTTTTATGATCTCATCAAAACATTAGTTCCATGACCGCGATGCTTGCTTTAGTCTATAAATGGACCGATTTAACTTACAAACCTTTTTTACAAGTCTAGGCATGATAAAACCGTCAGGCTGTTGCATATAAACATCCTCCAAAAGGTTTCCATTAAGGAAAGTGGTTTTAACGTCCATCTGCCATATCTCGTAATCGAAATATGCAGCAATAGCAAGCATTATCCGAATGGATTTAATCATGGCAACAGGTGAGAAAGTTTCGTCATAATCGACACCATGTCGTTGACGATATCCCTTCACTACATGCCTAGCTTTGTACGTTTGTACATTGCCATCCATGTCGGTCTTCTTCTTGAATACCCATTTGCATCCAATAGGCTTTACACCTTCTGGTGCATCAACCAGTGTCCAAACTTGATTGGTGTATATGGAATCCATTTCGGACTTCATGGCCTCTTGTCATAAAGTGGAATCGATATCTTGTATGGCTTCCTCATACGTAGCCGGTTTGTTATCCTCAATGAGATTAATATCTATATTAGGTGAGATCAGAAACCCATACCTCTCAGGTTGTTTCCTAATTCTCTCCGACCTACATGGTCCTTCTGTAATAGAAGATTGTGGTATAGTCTCATCCCGGATGGATTGTTCTTGTTCCGTTGAGGATTCTATGCCAGGAATAGTATCACTCTGATTTTCATCGAGTTCTACTTTCCTCCCAATAACCACTGCATTTAGGAATTACTTCTCAAGAAGGACCGCATGTAGAGCAACAAATACTTTGCTCTCTCGTGGGTGATAGAAGTAATATCCTTTGGTTTCCCTAGGATATCCTATGAATAGGAATTTGTCCGATTTAGGCTCAAGTTTGGTAACTTCCAAACGTTTGACGTATGCCCAGCATCCCCAAATCTTCAGGAATGAGAAACCCGGTTTCTTTCCTATCCATATCTCATTCGGAGTCTGTTACACAGACTTTGACGGAACCTTATTCAAAATAAGAATTGCACTATTTAATGCATATCCCTAGAAGGAAATATGTAGCTGAGTGCAACTCATCATAGACCTTACCATGTCCAACAAAGTTCGATTTCTCCGTTCGGACACACTGTTTATTTGCGGTGTTCCAGAAGAAGTCCACTGTGAAAGAATACCATATTCTTTCAAGTAATCTAGAAACTCATTGCTCAAGTATTCGCCACCACGGTCCGACCGTAATGTCTTTATAATCTTGTCTGTCTGTTTTTCAACTTCGTGTCGAAACTCTTTGAATTTCTCAAAAGTTTCCAACTTGTGTCTCATAAGATACACATAACCATAATGCGATGCATCATCCGTAAAGGTTACGAAGTATTCATATCCACCTTTAGCCTGGCTAAACATGGGCCCACATACATCACTATGAACGAGGTCTAACAGTTCGGTGGCGCGTTCACCCTTACCGCTAAAAGGTGATTTAGGCATTTTGGCTAATAAGTAAGATTCGCATACGTCATATGAATTTGGATCAAATCTGTCCAAGTACCCACTCTTCGAAAGTGTGGATATGCGAGTCTTGTTTATGTGTCCCAGACGACAGTGCCACATATAAGTTTCATCTTTGTTACTCATTTTGAGCCTTTTGTTTGTTATATTATATAATTGAGATTGATTTATATTCAAAATATAAAGACAATTATTTGCAATAGCAGTGCAAATTTCTACATCATTTTTATACACAAAACACCCAGTGTTCATGAATACAAAAGTATTCCCACATTGGGTTAACATAGATACAGAAATAATATTCCTAGTCAAACTAGGTACATAATAACAGTCATTAAGTTCAAGTACATGCCCCGAAGGAAGTTCAAAACAAAAGTGCCAACGGCCAAAACGGTGACTCGTGCCCCATTTTCGATGCGTAGATCAATCTCCCCTGAGGTTAGTCTCCTGCTAATCCATAGATCCTGCACATCAGTACATATGTGAGTACCACAACCAGAATCAAAAATCCAATTTTTAAAACTAGAAGTGGTCATGGTTATTTCAATAACAAACATACCTAAAGCCGGTGCCTTGCCCGCTTTAATCTTCTTCTAGAGCGCCTTGTACTCGCGGCAGTCACGCTTCCAGTGACCCCACTTGCCGCACTGGAGGCAAAAATCCTGAGATTTGTCCTTAGGCTTCCCAGAAGCCTTTGACGATTTGGCCTTGCCCTTTCTTTTATGCTTCTCTTTCTTCACACCTAAAGTAGCCTTGGGCTCAGCCCTCGGTGTCTGAGATGTTGAAGCAAAGTGCGCCTCACACTTATTACCCTTAAGCAGCTCCTTCTCGGCTTCATTGAGAACTGACAACAAGTCTCCACTAGTATCATCAGTGTTCATCAAATTATAGTTTATGATGAACTGTCTCCAAGTGTCGGAGAGAGATTGCAAGATCATAACTACGGTAATCTCAGCCTTTAAGACTATCCACATCTCAGCCAGGTCATCTATGTTAGCAATCATCTGTGCCACATGAGACTCAACCGACATGCCTTCTAATATACGTGAACGAAAGAGCTTTTTTACTAACTCATATCTCTGCGACCTTCGGTTAGATCGGTGAAGATCTTGCAACCTCGCCAACATGTTATAGGGATCCAAGTCCCTATTCTGTCGACGGAAATACTGAGTCATGGAAGCAAGCATAATAGACTAAGCAGTATCGCAATCATCACTGTGAGTCTTCCAAAGCTCCAGCTCAAGTAACTGATCAGGTTTGGGCTTAGGCCCAAGATGTGTCTGTATGGTGTATAGCAGCCTCTCGGCTCCAAGGACTATCCTTAGATTCATTTCCCAATCGGCAAAGTTTGTGCCTTTAAAGACATTTTCGCCCATGATAATGTCTCGGACATTTCCCTTTCCAGTCATCTTGACTACGATAGTCCAACTATCTAGTCAATGATATTTGGGTACAGTCTAACTGTTACAAGAAAAATAACATTGTATTAGTCCAACTAATAAAATAATTTTGACGAAATATTTTGAAAAAATAACATTGTGTTAGTCCAACTAATAAAATAATTTTGACGAAATATTTTGAAGGCGCGTAAAGCTAAGTATCTCAATGAAATTGTAAAATCAATACTAACCTCCTACTATTTTTCGGCGAGTCTCTAACCCTCTGTCGAGTACTCGGGAAACCCAGTTTCCTAGTGGGCTAGGATCCCGTTAAATAACACATAACTTTGACTTTGGCCAACAAGCTGTATGATATTTAACTAGGTAGATCTCGAAGATCAATTGGATCTCATCCAATTCCTAGATCCGGTAGGTGGACATCCAAGTCCGAAACATATATAAAATATATATGCCAATATATCCAATATATTTTCCTAACATTTTTCCTCTGAATCAACTAAGCTTTGGCTTTGGTACAACAAGCTTAATGATTCCAGTCAAGCGGGACCCATTGACATGGAAAGCTTCGTAATCAATGTCGACGGACAAGAAGTGATCTTGACTTTGACTAACAAATCACGACTTGGACAAGACAGCGATTTGGAATAAAACTCTCATGATTCAAACACATCCGCAATTGACAAAGGTCTTGACTTTGGCCAACAAACCAATGCCAACTTTGGATCTTGAGTAAGAATCACTCAACGGAAGGAAAAACGATTAATATGTTTTGAAGGTTTTTCACGTAAATTGGCAACCAATTTATTATCTTTGATTAGGTCATCATACACTCTTAAGCATGCATTCTAAAAGCATAATAAGGCGCGATAAATAAATTAATAATGATATGCGGATGGATATTTAAACAAATTGTTCCTAGAACAAATCGCTCCATTTCCTCTCCCCTGCTAGCACTATTCTACTTCTACCCAATTATATAATACAATAAAGAAACCTCATTTACATTGAGGGGAATTGGTGAGAATAGAAATACAAAGAATATTGAGATAAAAGGCTGGACACGCAGGTCCAATTTAATCAATTCTAAATTTATTACAATTTCCAAAATTACCCTCGCCCTTCTAATATCCATCTGATATACATTATTCATACAACACATTCATGTATTCATACAAAGCATGTTATTCAATCAATCTAATCCAATTAATTAATCTTTGATTAACGACCATCCAATGTTCAAACAATGATTTGATTTGCGCGAGTCCAACTCATTTAAGAATAAATACTTAAAGTACGTATTCTTGAATTATATCAAACTACAACTTTAAATCCAATTTATTTGTATTCAATACTAATTCTAATTTAATTCCAAATTAAATATTTACACTTATTTATTTGCCTTCCAAATCCAATCTTAATCGGTCTCAAAGGCCCAATAACATCCAATGTCATTTTAATTAAAGTCCAATGGGCTTTTAATTGATTCTTAAGGCATGGGCTTTGGCCATAATGGATCAAACCCAAAATGGCAAGGCCCAACAGGAATCACCTTATTGCCAACAAATCAATTTAGGCCCATTAGGCCCAATTATATTCTTTAAAAGGCCAAGTGATGTATTTGGACTTTATGAAATTGGTTTTGGGCCCAATTGGATCCAATCCAAAAGTCCAAAACCAAACTTGGTCAAACCAAGCCCATTAAGCCCAAATACACACTTTTAGCCCAATAAACTTTAAAGGCCAATTATTATAATTTTAATATTCCAAATATTATAATTATTATAATTAAAGTGTATTAGCCATGATTAATTAATTAACCTTAATATTTTCAAAACATTAATTAACTAATTAATCATGCTTAAGTTAATCAATTTATTCTCAACATAAATTGAAGCAAAACATATCATTTTCATGCTCAACATGCTCTTTGAATTTAACATAAACATTATCGACTTTGATTCCAATCTAATCAAACCAACAATCAACATTTATATCATGCTTTAAACACATCCAATGTTGTAAAAATCAAAAAATCAAACTGTAGTGGACTGCAGTACATTCGGCCAAGCAAGGAGGATTATGTTTTTTTGATTCACTTGATTTGTCTCAAATCTAATCATGCATAACTCTAAGTTGTCATATTCTAAGCATGCTCAAACTATCAATTTGAAAAATCATGTTCAAAACACAAAGCCCCAAATTTTAGGCTCAAGAACCCTAGAATTTTTCATGCTTAAAATTGGCTCATGATACCATTGTTAGTGTTCCTAGAACATATCAAGGATCTAATAAGCATGAAAGAATGTTAATAAGTTCATTATAAGTTGCGGAATTACTTATAATGAATGGATTTGAGCTTTTAAAAGTTGAGAGGAGAAATCCAAGTTCCAAGCTTTAAGTGTTGATTCCAACTCTTGGAGTTGCTTCCCTATCACCTTTGTTGATCTTTGAAGTGCTGGCTTTGAATGATTTTGCCACAAAATCAAAGGGAGAATGAAAGGAAGCTCACGCCCAAGGTGTGTCTAGGGTTTGTGTTTTGTGTATTCACTACACAAATGAGAGAGAAAGAGGGGTTTGGTAAAAGCCAATTTACCCTTTTCACCTAAATAAGGTGGTTGGGTAAATGGTTTTTCCAAAACCATTCCAAGTGGTTGGAAAGTGGATGGTATGGCATAAATGCCAACCACTCTCCCAAATACCACATTTAAAGTGGGCCTCATATTTGAATTCAAAATTTGAATGGATTATACTAATGTTTGCCGCGGCTCGGATTCGTTTAATTCGATTAAACGAATTCTCGCCGTTAAATAATGAAATCTAATTTAATTAAATAATGACGCCTCGTAAATTTATTACGAATGCCGTTTACGATTTAATTCTAAATTAATCTGTTCGTTCGTATTAAAGTCCGACTTTAATTTCGTAATAAAATCCAATTCTTATTAATATATCTGATATATTAATTTTAGCCCATACGAATAAATTAAATAGAAAAATCAAATTTAACTATTAAATTTATTCTACCGATTAATTCTAAATTAATCGCGCTCTCTCTCTTTCGAACACATTTAATCCTAGATTAAATAATACCTCAATTAATCCTAGATTAATTTTCTCCATCTTAATTAATCCTAGATTAATTCTAATTTAAATCAACTGTCATCGGTGAATCTTTGGGAAGTGACCCAAGAGACCTCTGGACCTGTTGGCAGTAAATCCGGTTATCGAACTATCCGATTAAGTGCGTACCTCGTATGACGTGTTAACCAATTTATAAGACATGGTTGGCTTCTAGCAAAGCACCGTGCTTACCCAATTCTTCAGAAATATTCTTACTGGAATATATAATCTATGCCAGGCGTAGAATACCAAGTATTGCGTATTACGATCCAGTATCGGATGTCACGTGTAAGGCTTGGGGCTAGAATAGCGTCTGCCCCGTACGAAGCACATATCAGATATCAAGCAACTAGTCTCTTTGAATCGGATAATCATGACCTTGTCATATTATCCAGATGGTTGCAACACAATAGAGAATTAGTTCTAAATCCTTGCGTGATCATCATCTCCATATGTCTGAAGTGATATTTCCATCTTGACATCACATCCAATACACTACGATTCTCAATAAACCCAATAGACGCGTACACAGAACCTCTTAAAGCCCTGGATGACCAAAACCAAAGTTTACCGATTGTCGCAAGTACTAGCGATGCAAGTCTCAGATTAAGACCAATTACACCTACCCTCAAGCGGACTCCCATAGACACATACTACCAATGGGATTCTGCGGGGTCTATCCAGAGCGAAGCTGTTTTCCGTACCATCGGTAAAACACAACCTCCTATCACACTTGTATAAGTATCCATTACTTAAATATATGAGAACTATGCCGTTATGCCCTCACAACGCCTACAAGTGCAATACTAGTCTATTCCACATTATCGATGTCCAGTCTCGATAATACTAAGACTAGAGATATTTAATGATTAAACCTTTATGGATTGATATGTCTCATATCATCTCAATCCGGAACTAATCATAAGGACTTCTACCATTTCTATATCAAAGTAATTAAATTACGAAACGGTAAAGGGAAATTTCATTACTAAATAGTTAATTTTGTACAAAAAAATAATGTCTTTTACAAACAGTGATGCTATGGGTCATAATTGTCTATCAATCTCCCACTTGGCCTATATCCAGTCACTCAAGCATCTAACACTTGAACTATTTATTACGAATGCCGTTTACGAAATTATTCTAAATTAATCCGTTCGTTCGTATTAAAGTCAGACTTTAATTTTGTAATGAAATCCAATTCTTATTAATATATCCGATATATTAATTTTAGCCCATACGAATAAATTAAATAGAAAAATCAAATTTAACTATTAAATTTATTCAACCGATTAATTCCAAATTAATCGCGCTCTCTCTCTTTCGAACACATTTAATCCCAGATTAAATAATACCTCAATTAATCCTAGATTAATTTTCTCCATCTTAATAAATCCCAGATTAATTCTAATTTAAATCAACTGCCATCAGTGAATCTTTGGGAAGCGACCCAATAGAGCTCTGGATATGTTGGCAGTAAATCCGGTTATCGAACTATTCGATTAAGTGCATACCTCGTACGACGTGTTAACCAATTTACAAGATATGGTTGGCTTCTAGCAAAGCACCGTGCCTACCCAATTCTCCAGAAATATTCTTCCTGGAATATATAATCTATGTCAGGCGTAGAATACGTAGTATTGCATATTACGATCCAGTATCAGATGTCACGTGCAAGGCTTGGGGTTGGAATAGTGTCTACCCCGTACGAAGCACATATCGGATATCAAGCAACTAGTCTCTTTGAATCGGATAATCATGACCTTGTCATATTATCCCGATGGTTGCAACACAATAGAGAACTAGTTCTGAATTGCTGCGTGATCATCATCACTATATGTCTGAAGTGATACTTCCGTCTTGACATCACATCCAATACACTACGATTCTCAATAAACCCAGTAGAGGCGTACACAGAACCTGTTAAAGCTTTGGACGACCAAAACCAAAGTTTACCGATTGTCGCAAGTACTAGCGATGCAAGTCTCAGATTAAGACCAATTACACCTACCCTAAAGCGAACTCCCATAGACACATAGACATACTACCAATGGGATTCTGCGGGGTCTATCCAGAGCGAAGCTGTTTTCCGTACCATCGGTAAAACACAACCTCCTATCGCACTTGCATAAGTATCCAATACTTAAATATATGAGAACTATGACGTTATGCCCTCACAATGTGCACAAGTGCAATACTAGTCTATTTCACATTATCGATGTCCAGTCTCGATAATACTAAGACTAGGGATATTTAATGATTAAACCTTTATGGATTGAAACTGTCTCATATCATCTCAATCCGGAACTAATCATAAGGACTTCTACCATTTCTATATCAAAGTAAATAAATTACGAAACAGGAAAGGGCAATTTCATTACTACATAGTTAATTTTGTACGAAAACACAATGTCTTTTACAAACAGTGACGTTATGGGTCATAATTGTCTAACAATTATGGAAATTGTTATAATAAATTTAGAATTTATTAATTAGACCTGCGTGTCTGTTATGTAATCGGATAAAAGTAATACTTGTGCTAGCGGGAGAGAGGAAAGAGAGAGATTTGTTCTAGGAACAATATGTTTAAGTATCCATCCGCATATCATTATTACATTTACTTACATGCTTATTATGTGTTTAGAATGCATGTTTAAGGGTGTATGATGATGAGACCTTAACAAAGATAATTAATTGGTTGCCAATTACACGCGAAAAACCCTCAAAATATATTAAGCATTTTTCCTTCCATTGAGTGATTCTTACTCAAGATCCAAGACTGGCATTGGTTTGTTGGCCAAAGTCAAGACCCTTGTCCGTCGCGGATGTGTTTGAATCATGTTGGCTTTGTTCCATATCGGTGTCTTGTCCAAGTTGTGATTTGTTGGCCAAAGTCAAGATCACTTCTTGTCCATCGACATCGATTACGAAGCTTTCCAAGGTCAATGGGTTCCGCTTAACTGGGATCATTAAGTTTGTTATGCCAAAGCCAAAGCTTAATTGATTCAGAGGAAAAAGGTTAGGGAATATATTGGATATATTGGCATATATAAGATATATGTTTCGGACTTGGACCTACTGGATCTAGGAATTGGATGAGATCTAATTGATCTTAGAGATCTACCTAGTTAAGTATCATACAATTTCTTGGCCAAGTCAAGATTATGTGTTATTTAAGGGGATCCTAGCCCACTAGGAAACAAGGTTTCTCGAGTACTCAACAGAGGGTTAGAGGCTAGCCGAAAAATAGTGGGAGGCAATTACTAGATTTGCAATTTCGTCTAGATACTTGCCATACGCGCATATTTCATTTTTCGTCAATAAAATAATATATTAGTTGGACTAAAATTTAATCGTTGTTTTAAAACAGTTGGATTGTATTCAAATTATTTCAATTAATAGTTGATTTTATAATTGGATTATAGTAATCAATATAATTGAATTTTACAAATTAAAAGTATAGTTGATTATTTAGTTGGACTATAATAATCATTATATTAAATAGTACCTGAAATCGTTGATTAAATAGTTGGACTATTAGAATCAAGATAAAACTGAAAGATTGGTGTTTAAAACATAATCCTAGGGAAAATGTATTTAAAACGACTTTAATTTTCAAATTCGGAATAAAATTTCAAGATAGTTTTGGAAACTAAGAAGTTACTTTATTTGATAAAATAACATCTTAGGCCTAAGCCCGGAGTTAAGTAAATAGTAGAGCATGATCATTGGAAGATTTATGTGATGATAACTTTAGTTCTTAATCCTTTATGCTTGCCATAATGACTCATTAATTTCGTCATCATAATTAAGGAATAGATCTTTAAACCATGATGTTGAAATTGAAGGATCTTCATAGATCTATTCTTAGATCTTAGAAGAACTAATTGCAATAGTAAACTCTTGGAGAGTTAAAGGCTATGCTCAATGAGCCAAAGCCAAAGTTTGCAAAAGGGTAAAAAGCGCAAGGCGCATCTTACTTCGATATTCCAGAAGGCTAAGGCTAGGCCGAAGGCTTCTGAGTTGTAGAAAAGGGAAAATGAAAAATCATCACAGTGTTCTAGGAAGACAAAGGACATATCCCAAGATTCTGCCTAAACTGTGGCAAATGGAGTTACTGGAAGCGTAACTGTCATATAGACAAGGCAGGCATGAAGGAATAGAAGAAAGGGCAAGGCTCTGACTTCAAGTATGTTTTTCAAAAACATGTTCACAACTAGTATTAAAATTGGATTTTAGATACTGGATGTGGTACATAAATATGTACTGATGGGCAGAATCTGCTTATGAGCAGGGTACTGACTTCATTTGAGATTAATCTACAAGTCGGAAATGAGACGACAGTCGCTGTTTCAACCATAGATACCTAAGTTTAAGAACTACCCTCCGGATGTGTACTTAAATTAAGAAACTATTATAATGTAACTAGTTTGACTAGAAACATTATCTCTATCTCGAGTATAACTTATTGCGAGTATACCTTTATAATCTAGAATACTAAAGTGTTTTATTTTATAAAGATGATATTGAGATAAACACATTAGATGTGAATGACAATATTTATATTTTGAATATAAATAAATCTCAAACATATAACGTGACAAACAAATAGCTCAAACTGATTTGATCAGATGAGACTTATATGTGGCAGTGTTGTCTGGGACACTTTAAACAAGACTCGTATATCCACACTTTTGAAGAGTGGGTACTAGGACGGATTTGATTATACTCAAATGGTGTCTAAAAATCTAGTTTATTGGGCAAAGTGCCTAAAATACCTTTTACTTGGTAAAAGTGTAAGTGTCATCGATCTGTTAGCCCTCGTTCATAGTGACCTAAGTGGGCCCATGTCTAGCTAGGCTAGATTTGGAAATGAATGTTTCGTGACCTTACGGATGTGGCATCGCGTTATGGTTATGTGTTTCTTCCGAAACATAAATCGGAAACTTTTAGAGTTTCGACACGAAGTAGACAAACAGATCGGCTAAAGTATTAATACCATCACGGTTAGACCATGATGAAATACTTAAGCAGTAAGTTTCTAAAATACTTGAAAGAGTATAGTATTCTTTCAATGAGGACTCCTCCCGAAATACGTCAATTTGACGGTGTGTCCGAATAGAGAAACTGAACCTTGTTAGACATAGTAAGGTTAATCATGAGTCACTCTGAGCTACCATTTTCCTTCAAGGGATAAGCATTAAACAGTGCAATAATTATTTTGAATAAGGTTCCATGAAAATCTATTAGACAGAATTCATATTAGATATGAACAGGAAAGAAACTGGGTTTTCTCATTCTTGAAGATTTGGGATGCTAGGCATACGTTTGGATGATACCAAACTGGAACCCAAATCGGATAAGTGCCTGATTGTAGGTTATCCTAGGGTAACCAAAGTATAGTACTTATACAACTCACTTGAGAACAATGTAATTGTTGCTCACCATGTGTTTTTCCTAAGAGGAATACTGATATGCAGTGGTAAGTGGGAGGATAGTAAAACTCGATGAAAATCGGAGTAATAATGTTTAAGGCACCGAGTCCTTAATGGAACACAAACAGTTCATCAAGGATGAAACTGTACCACAGTCTTCGAATACACAAAAACTACGTAAGTCATAGAGAGTCAGAAAACAACCTGGGAGGTATGGGTTTCTGATCTCGCCTTATAAAGATGTCAATCTTATTGAGGAATATAAACTGACTACGTATGGGAAGTGATACAAGGTATCGACTCCCTATTATGGCAAAATGCCATGATGTCCGAAATGGATTCCATGTATACCAACTGTGTTTGGATACTAGTAGTTGTATCGCAAGGCATTGTGCCTATTGGTACTATATAAGTCTTCAAGGAAGACATACATGGATGGCAACATACCAACGTACTAAGCTGGGCTTGTAACGAGAAGGTATCGTTATCAATATAGTGTCGATCACAACGAAACCTTTTACTTGTTGCCACAATAAATCCTTTTGGATAATGCTTGCTAATGCTGCATGTTTCATTTATGAAATATGGCAGTTGAACGTCAAAATCACTTTCCTTAAATGGAAACCTTTTGGAGGATGTTTATCAACATCCTGACGGTTTTGTCGTACCAAAACTAGCAAACAAGGTTTGCAGGTTATTCGATCCATATATGGATTGAAGTAAGCATTATGTTCTTGGAACAATCGTTTTGATGTAATCATAATGGTATATGATTAATTCAAAATGAAAATAACTCTTGTGTATATAAGGAGGTTAGTAGGAGCGCACTGAAAATGAATGTCCTATATAATGATGATATATCATTTCTTGGAAATGATATTCCCATATTACAATCAGTGAAAGCTTGGCTTTCATGAAAAATTCTCCGTAGAATACTTGGGAGAAACAACTTTTATTCTAGGAATAAAGATCTACAGGGTTAGATCTAAAAGTTATTGGCACTCTCCGAGAACTCGTACATTGAAAAATGTACGTGAACTGGTGTCTCATACGCTTTGAGCATATGGAGTCATAATCAGGCCAATCCAAGTGATAGTCACTGGATTGATGTTTAGAACATCCTTAAGTATCTTAGATGAGCTAAGGATGTTGTCTTAAGCTATGGGAAGGAGAACTTGAAGTGACTGGGTTCACTGCTGCAAGTTTCCTAACCAATAAGAACGATTGTGAGTCGTAACAAGGGTACTATAAAATCTGAATAATGGAACAGTGAGCTGGAAATCTTCCATGCAAGATACTGTTACCGAATAAACAACAAAAGCGAAACATAGCTGCAACTGACGCAGCAATAGTAGAATCTTAGATCTAAATAATTCTAATTAGATTAGAAATAATTATGTTAGCAGCTGAGCTAGGCTACAGCACAGGCTAAAGAATTAACGGTCTCATCTACGATCCGATATGTAATTTAAACTATTTTCATCTGATTCATCGGATCATACATCGTGGCGATGTGATGATCGTATAAATCGCATCAGGCGATAATCTTTTAAATCCGCAGACGAAAGCTGTTTCTCAGTAGAAATTTGAGCGACCCGTACATAGTTCAGGTGTAAAGCACCTGAGTGACTGGCTATAGGCCAAGTGGGATATTGTTGGACAATTATGACCCATAATGTCACTATTTGTACAGATCAGGGTATTGTTGTACAAATTAACTATGTAACAAAGGAAATTGCTCTTTTATCATTTGTGATTAGATCACCAAGATGTATAAATGATAGAAGGTCCATATGATTAGTTCCGGATTGAGATGATATGAGACAGTATCAATCCATGAAAGTTTAATCATTAAATATCCCTAGTTATAGTATTATCGAGATTGGGAATCGATAATGCGGAATAGACTAGTATTACACTTGTGCGTGTTATGGGAGCATAACGACATAGTTCTCATATATTTGGGTATTGGATACTCATACAAGTGTAGTAGGAGGTTGTGTTTTACCGAGGTAAAAAAAACAGCTTCGCTCTGGATAGACTGCTTCGGAATTCTATTGGTAGTATAACTATGTGTCTATGGAAATCCGAATCAGGGTAGGTGTATTTGGTCTTAACCTGAGACTTGCATCGCTAATACTTACGACAATCAATATACTTTGATTTTGGTCGTCCAGGGCTTTAACCGGTTCTGTGTACGCCTCTTCTGGGTATATTGAGAATCGTAGTGTATTTGGTGTGATGTCAAGATGGAAGTATCACTTCAGTTATAGTGGAGATGATGATCACGTAGGATACGGAACTTGTTCTCTTCTATGCTGCAGCTATTGGGATATTATGACTAGGTCATGTATATCCGATTATAGAGACTAGTTACCAGAGATCCGATATGTACTTCGTATGGGGCAGATACAATTCCAGCCCTAAGCCTTGCACGTGCACGTGACCATCCGATACTGGATCGATACACGATACTATGTATACTACGCCTGATATAGATCGTTTATTCATGTAAGCATGTTTCTGGAGAATTGGGTAGGCATGTTGCTTTGCTAGAAGCCAACCTTGTCTTGTAAATCGGTAAAAATGTAGTACTAGGTACGTACGTATTCGGATAGTACGACAACCGTATTTACTGCCAACATTTCCGGGGATCTCATGGGTTGCTTCCCGAAGATTCACCGATGATGTATGACTCGTACTTTATTAATCTGGGATTAATTTAAAGAGAGAGAAAATTAATCTGGGATTAATTACGGAGATATTTTATCTAGGATAAAATATCATTTAAAGAGAGAGAAAATTAATCTGGGATTAATTATGGAGATATTTAATCTATGAATATAAATATTAAAGAGAGAGAGAACGATTAATTTGGAATTAATCGATAAATAATATATTCGATATATTAAACGAAATTAGATTTCGACGCGGAATTAAAATTAGATATTAATTCGGACGAATGAGTTAATTTAGAATTAATTCGTTAGCGACGTGAAAAGTAATTTTACTAGGCATAATTATTTAATTAAATTTGATTTAATTACGTAGCGACAGAAATTCATTAATTCAGAATTAACGAACCCAAGCCCGGGAGTGTTTATGGGGCTGCTCGCATTTCGAATCGAGTGGGGCCCACAAGTCACATCTAGCGTCACATCATTAGTCAATCAAGTGATAGAAGTCTTATCACCTTTTGGTGAGTGACATCTAGTCACTATTCATTGATTGATGGAGTTGATGGAAGGTAAAAATGCTTGTACCTTTTTGACTTTTGAAGAAAATATTTGGTATATGTTCTTAATTGATTTTTGAAATCTATTAACCTAATACAACACATCATTCTCTCCCTCTCTTCTTCTCTAACTCAAGGCCATGAAGGCCTTTTCTCTCTTCTCTCATTTTGGTTTTTGAAAAAAAAATTTCTTCATGATCTTGGCTTGGCCGAGAGATATAATGAAGAAAACATTGTGCTAGCACACCAAAAGGGTTATACAAGATGATAGGGAAACCCACCCTTGAGCTTGGAATCCATTGATGAAGCTTGGAGCTTGAAGAGCACAAATGGAGCACAAATGGAGGCCATTGTCGTGAGCTTCACCAACACGGAGGAAAAGGATTTTCTTCGTCGCATCTTAAAGCCGTTCAATGTGAGTATGATTCCGCCATACTACTTTGTGTATTCACATGTGTTTCATTGCTTTAAAATGATCCTTGGGACTTAATAGAAACATAACAAATTGCTCGCGCATCAACAGTCATTACACCTTGTCGGCTTAGACATACCCAGATAACCCAACTGTAGGCACTGCATTTTTACACATAAACCCGATGAGGAGTCTTATTTGGAGACAACTACCTTTTAAGTCACGGAGGTCACGGGAAACGGACATCGGAAGGGGAAATTCAGAATAAACAAGGTTCACTGTTTTCGTTCGTGCTGCGTTCGTGTTTACGTTCGAACGTCAAACGGATTGCGGGCGTTCGTGCCGCATTCGAGGAAGCGTTCGAACGGTGTCGGTAAATCTGGTTTTGCTGCTAGCCTCACATCCAGCCCAATTAGCCCCCCCCCCCAAAGCCCATAAAACACATCCCAACTTAAATAAATAAATATTAAGTAAAACATTAACTAAATAATATAATAATTAAATTAATTAAATGATTAAATAAAAAATATACCAAACATAAAATAAAAATTACCAACTTAAACTAAAATCATGCCTAAAATAAACAAATCACACACTAAATCAAAATATAATCATGCCTAATTAAAATCAATCAACCAATTATATTCCCAATCTAATAAGATTATTCCCAAACTTAAAATATTGTATTCCTAAACCAAGCCAATCAAATATTCAACCTTCCCTATCTAGCCAAGATTTGTCCCCCCTCAATCTTTGACTTCCCTTAACCAAACCAAATCAAATCCTTTGACTTCCCTTAACAAAACCAAATCAAATCCCTTTCCTTGTCAAGCCCAACCCTTTGCCTATAAAAAGAACCCTTCACCAACCTTCTCAAGATTGGTCCCCTAGTCCCATTGGCCCCTAGTCCCTAGACCTAGCTACTAGCTAGTCCCTAATTCATACACAATACACATAAAAATACAGGAAGAAGAAAACACTCAAAACAGTAAGCAAAAGATAAAGAGGAAACGGTAGCGAAACCACAAGGAAACAATAGCAAAAGACGGAGAACGACGACTCAAAACAGTGAGACAACGAACGAGGACAGTGAACCAGTGAACCGGGAGAGTTGCGGAGCATCCACCCCTCCGACGATCGTGTACCGTACATCCGAGAGGTGATTTAAAAGGTTAGACCTGAGGGTACCTTTTCATTTGTTTATATTCGTTTTATTATTATTGAATTCTATTCGCATGAGAGTCGTTTATGGTGCATGTTGTGGTCTTTGAGTAGATAAATATGCATGAATTATGAGATGTAATATGTTGTGGGTATTGGATGAATGAGAGATGTGTCAACTCTCGCGGTATATCGGATGGAAACCCGGACGTAAATTTCATAGCCGATTCCGAATGAAAGGTAATATGATCTGTACTCGGGCCACAACTCCACGTACCGCTTGAGTAAACGGCACCATCTTTCTTTGTTTTGTGTTGCTTTTGTTTATTTAGTTTTCTTTATTTGAATTCAATATGTTGTTTATTTATGCATGATTCAACCAGGCGCATGGGCTTAGTAAGTGCGATGTGAGATCCCCTATGGGGAGGGGCTAAAGCCCTTTACCATGATGCTTTGCCGCGCCGGTTGATGTGTGTTCGGTTGGATGCAAGACACGTTCAATCGGACATACTTAGAATAGTATGATTGTCGTTGTATTTGTATGCATGATGTGATGTGACGCGCATGGGCTTAGTATGTTGGTCTAAAGGTCCTCTCTTTGAGAGATCAAGAGCCCCCCAAAAGGCCACCTTTATGGCAGTACTTCACCGCGCCCCTTTATTTTGTTGTTTATGTATTGCATACCATTTTCATGCATCAGTTCTGTTCCCGTTCGAACGCATTTACGAACGCAACTCGAACGCGTATGTATTTTTGCCTTATCATGCATCAGGTCTCATTTCCGTTCGAACGCGTTCACTAACGCCATACGAACGCGAGCATTCTGTTTCATTTCGTTCGAACGCGAGCATTCTGTTTTATTTCCGTTCGAACGCGTTCACTAACGCCATACGAACGCGAGCATTCTGTTTCATTTCCGTTCGAAAGCGTTTACGAACGCTACTCGAACGCGAGCATTCTGTTTCATTTCCGTTCGAACGCGTTTACGAACGCTACTCGAATGCGAGCATTCTGTTTCATTTCCGTTCGAACGCGTTTACGAACGCTACACGAACGTACACACACTGAACTGAGTCTGTCTTATTATGTTCATGCCTAATTGCCTCTTGGTTGATCTTTCTTATGCAAATATGTTAATGTATTACAATTCATATGCTTATGTCATGATAACATTTGAGTATTGTTCCTTGCGGTATGAAATATATGTGAAATGCGTACATAAGTTTTTATTTTTGCACATGAGAATTTAGAAGCATGATACTTTTGGAAATAAGTGTTACTGAGGCTTAATTAAATTACTACATAAATCCTTTCATTACAAGTGACATAAGTAAGGGACCATTCCGAACCCAACGGTTTGAGGTTTTCCTTGCGAGGGGTGAGTGCGGCCTAAATCTTTGTCCCGGTTCACACCGGGTGGCGACTCCATGTTATTTTAATCCTTCCCAACTAGGCCGCGAGCCTAGGAACGGCGTCGCCCAGGTCCTGTATTCCCACAGTCTGGCGACTCCACTGGGGATATGAGAATTGGCCCCGAAATATTGTCTTGTAATGAGTGGATTTATGTTTTAATTGACCGTGTCTATAGTGGATAAAGTAAGGTTTAATCAAGGGCACTTTGAGGCTAAGTAATGGTTTGGTGTCTTCCTTCACTCACTACCTTTCTAGAAGGAAAAGCTGTGAGGACACCTATATGGCCATCTACTCGTAGCCTTTGTGATGGACTAATTTGGAGGACTCGTTGTTTATTCCTGACAACAAGCGATAAGAGCCTAAGAGGCTTGGGTATTTAAGTGAGCCTCGCTCCACCTTCCCTCTGGGGGATCTACAACGGGAAATCCATTTGACAGTCCGTCACACACCATAGCTCATTGGCACGTGCCTTAGCGTATAAAAAAGGGTGCGCTCACTGGTCGCTCGAACCCTTGAGTGGGGAGACCTAGTTGTGGGCCATTCTTCGCCGGTGAGAGCCTTTGTCTATACTCTTACTAACCCACCTATAGACCGGGTTGGCTAAAGTAGCAATTATTTCCTTGAGTATGTGCTTGTGGACCATCCTCATTTGGATGCAGTTGGACTATTGTCAGAAATGCGGGCTTGCTGGGCCATTTAAACTGGGGCAAGTTCGCACCTTATGACTATTAGGCCAAAAGCTTCTGAAATGTTGATGGGCCACTTTGTAAAAATTATTATGTCATGTTTGCATCATCTTGCTTGTGTTTGGGAACATCGTCGTTTGGATCCGTTTGGACCATGTGCCATGAGATATGGGCTTGTTGGGCCATTTGAACTGGGACAAGAACGTATCTCATGACTATTGGGCCAAAAGGCTTCTAAATAACAATGGGCCATTTTATGATTGTGTTCGGATTTTATCATTTGGATTTAGTTGGGCTCTTTGCCATAAGACATGAACTCGTTAGGCCATTTAAACTGGGACGGGTTCACTCTTATGACAGTTGTCCCAAAAGCTTCTAAAATGATAATAGGCCGATTTGTTTGAGAATTTTATTTGATTTAATATGTTATATACTTCTTATGCACATCATGCATACATACATCATGTTAACCCTTGTGTTCTGAAAGCCATCATAGATTCCGTTGGGTTAGAAAAAAGGGAAGACTCACCAAAATACCGAGAACAGACATGAGTGAATCAGATACTGAGGTATCCCGGATAGATCAGTTGGAAAATGGCTTCGCCAAGATTACTGAACAGTTGCAAGCCTTGACTGCTGCCATGAAAAATATGGCTGTGCCCCGTGCTGGGGGAAACTCTGAGAATGTAAGATGTGAGGAGACTCCGAATGGATTGGGGATGACATCCCCGCTCTTGATGATGATATGGCTGATTATGCCACTGGGAGAACAGTTGGGTCTCAGGCAGAATTGCAGAAACTCCGTGACCAGGTAGAATCTGTTACCCGTAAGATGAAGGGTAAGGATGAAGACTTACTAGACTATGAGGCGATGACCTTTAAGGAACAGTTGCCTGCTCAGTTCAGAATGCCGGACATGGCCAAGTTTAATGGGAACGGAGACCCGAAGGTCCATCTGCAGCAATATGTCTCAGTCATGAGTTCAATGGGCCTATCACAGCGCCAAGTCCAAAAGATGTTTGGGATGTCACTCGATGGGGCACCTGTGGTTTGGTATCATAGCCTTGGAAAAGGTTAAAGAAGATTGGAAGGAACTAACGGAGCGGATGCTTTTCTGAAGCAATATGTTACGGACTTGGAGATTGACTTGTCACTCCATGATTTGGAGAACACTAAGCAGAAGCTGGAAGAAAGCTTCAAGGAGTATGTAGACCGCTGGAGAAGCCAACTTCTGAAAATGCAGACTCGGCCCTCTGAGAAGGACCAAATCAAAATGATCATCAAGGGCACCAAGCCCTCTATTTATAGTAAGCTGAGGAGGATGACTTCGATGATTTCTGATTTTCGGCAGTTGAGGGAAATTGTCATGGATATTGAGGAAGAGGAGGCTGAAAACAGAAAGTCCTATGGCCAGAATAGGCGGACTTTTGGGGGGTATTCTGAGACTAAGCCCGCTACTGTCGAGGTTGCTGCCATCAGGAACCGGTAATTCTCCAACCTTGGTAGACCTTTGTCGAAGGTATTTGAAAAGTTACAGGGACAAGGAATCTTGAAACCCTTAGAAGGCAAGCCACTTCCGCACCCCCCACCACCACACATAAATGTTGACCTTTATTGTTACTTCCACCAGCTACATGGCCATGACACCGACAACTGCACCCGCCTCAGGCATGAAATTCAAGATCTCATAGATTCCCATAAAATGCCCAACCCATGAAAAGAAGCCCTCAACCATCAAGCTTCTTACATGGATGACAGTGAAGAACCATAGGCCGAGGAAGAAGGCAGTGCTGCGGATGATGGAGATGATCCTCCTAGTCTATTTGATCCAGTTTTTTTAATGACATTGATTTGTTACTTGTTCGAACTCTTTTCCTCAACAATAATAAAGACGTTCATTTCGCTAAAACTCTTCTGCAATATGAGTATATTTGAGAAAAGTATTCAACCTTGGTACTATGGAATCCAGTGATGAACACGGGGAACCTTCGCAATAAGTAAACAGAAAAGATAAGATAGACATTCAGAAATCGGGAAATAGAGTAGTGAAACTATCAGACAAGGAAAGGAATTAGTTCACCGAGCCGATCAACATAGACAGACTGAAGCAGTG
Organism: Zanthoxylum bungeanum; assembly: GCA_019454045.1. Lineage (NCBI taxonomy): Eukaryota > Viridiplantae > Streptophyta > Magnoliopsida > Sapindales > Rutaceae > Zanthoxylum > Zanthoxylum bungeanum. Next base: position 94,809 of record SKCR01041049.1, read on the forward strand.
GTTTGCCCGAGGAAAAGAAGACTAAGCAGTCACCAAGAGATTGATGGAAGACCTAACCCGACGGGATAGGAACATGCATACATGCATACACGTAACATAGTCGCATCCTTTTTTTTTTTGTGTTTGTTCTGTTGTAATAACAGGGTTTCAGAGGAGAAAAAAGAGAAAGCGTCAAATACAAGCCAGCCAGAAGTAGTAACAGTACAATATCAGCAGTTTTCGAGAATGAATCGTAGAGGTCGAGGCCCAAATCAGTATCAGTTTTGGGGATAAGTCCCAGGGTCAAGGCCCACATCAACAGAATTTTGGAATGAATCCAGGGTCAAGGCCCCATCAACAGAATTTTGGAATGAATCCAGGACCGAGTCCCACATCAGCGTTAGTCGAGGGTCGAGGCCCACATCAGCGTCAGTCTGGGGGTGAGGCCCATGTCAGTAGCAGTTGGGGCCGAGGCCCACTTCAACATCAGTTTTGAGGATGAGTCCCAGGGTCGAGGACCACATCAAACACAGTTTGGGAATGAGTCCCAGGGTCGAGGCCCACATTACATCAGTATCAGCATTGCCGGGCATGGCATTCTGGGGGCGAGGCCCATATTACATCAGATCAGTTCTGCCGAGAATGGCACTCCGAGAATGGAGATATAGTCCGGGAATGGGCAGTTCAAGAATGAACAAGTCGGAAGTAGCACTCGAGAATGGGAGAGAGAATGGAGATATGGTCCGGGAATGGACAGTTCAAGAGTGAACAAGCCGAGAATGGCAATCCAAGAACGGAGCAGAGTTCAAGAATGAACAAGTCAGAAGTAGCACTCCGAGAATGGAGATATGGTCCGGGAATGGACAGTTCAAGAATGAACAAGCCGGGAATGGCACTCCAAGAAATGGAAGCACGGTTCGGGAATGAACCACCTTACAGTAACGGTTCGGGAATGGACCACCTCATGATAACAGTCCGGGAATGGACAGTTCAAGAATGAATAGGCCGAGAATGGCAATCCAAGAATGGAGCAGAGTTCAAGAACTAACAAGTCGGAAGTAGCACTCCGAGAATGGAGATATGGTCCGGGAATGGACAGTTCAAGAATGAACAAGCCGGGAATGGCACTCCAAGAAATGGAAGCACGGTTCGGAATGAACCACCTCACAGTAACGGTTCTGGAATGGACCACCTCACGATAACAGTTCGGGAATGAACCACCTCACAGTAACGGTTCGAGAATGGACCACCTCACGATAACAGTCCGGGAATGGACAGTTCAAGAATGAACAAGTCGAGAATGGCAATCCAAGAATGGAGCAGAGTTCAAGAATGAACAAGTCGGAAGTAGCACTCCGAGAATGGAGATATGGTCCGAGAATGGACAGTTCAAGAATGAACAGCGGGAATGGCACTCCAAGAAATGGAAGCACGGTTCGGGAATGAACCACCTCACAGTAACGGTTCGGGAATGGACCACCTTACAGTAAACAGTTCGAGAATGGACACCTCACAGTAACGGTTCGGGAATGAACCACCTCACGATAACAGTTCGGGAATGAACACTTTACAGTAACAGTTCGAGAATGGACACCTTACAGTAACAGTTCAAGAATGACACCTCACAGTAACGTTCGGGAATGGACCACCTCACGATAACAGTTCGGGAATGAACACCTCACAGTAACAGTTCGGGAATGAACACCTTGCAGTAACAGTTCAGAATGGACACCTCACAGTAACGGTTCGAGAATGGACCACCTCACTATAACAGTTCGGGAATGAACACCTCACAGTAACAGTTCGGGAATGAACACCTTACAGTAACGGTTCGGGAATGGACCACCTCACAGTAATGGTTCGGGAATGGACCACCTCACGGCAACGGTTCGGGAATGGACCACATCACAACACGGTTCGGGAATGAACCAGGGGTCGCAGCACCTCACCGCCCAAATCAACTCAACACATGGTAAGTCAAGTGACAGCTGGCGAGCCAAGTAAGTAGAAATGCATTGCATAACTTTGATAGGATTGTCACTGTTGCACATTACACAAGTCCCATCAAGTGGGGGCGACTGTAGGCACTGCATTTTTACACATAAACCCGATGAGGAGTCTTATTTGGAGACAACTACCTTTTAAGTCACGGAGGTCACGGGAAACGGACATCGGAAGGGGAAATTCAGAATAAACAAGGTTCACTGTTTTCGTTCGTGCTGCGTTCGTGTTTACGTTCGAACGTCAACGGATTGCGGCGTTCGTGCCGCGTTCGAGGAAGCGTTCGAACGGTTTGCGGTAAATCTGGTTTTGCTGCTAGCCTCACATCCAGCCCAATTAGCCCCCCCAAAGCCCATAAAACACATCCCAACTTAAATAAATAAATATTAAGTAAAACATTAACTAAATATAATAAATTAAATTAATTAAATGATTAAATAAACATATACCAAACATAAAATAAAAATTACCAACTTAAACTAAAATCATGCCTAAAATAAACAAATCACACACTAAATCAAAATATAATCATGCCTAATTAAAATCAATCAACCAATTATATTCCCAATCTAATAAGATTATTCCCAAACTTAAAATATTTATTCCTAAACCAAGCCAATCAAATATTCAACCTTCCCTATCTAGCCAAGATTTGTCCCCCCTCAATCTTTGACTTCCCTTAACCAACCAAATCAAATCCTTTGACTTCCCTTAACAAAAACCAAATCAAATCCCTTTCCTTGTCAAGCCCAACCCTTTGCCTATAAAAAGAACCCTTCACCAACCTTCTCAAGATTGGTCCCCTAGTCCCATTGGTCCCCTAGTCCCTAGACCTTAGCTACTAGCTAGTCCCTAATTCATACACAATACACATAAAAATTACAGGAAGAAAACACTCAAAAACAGTAAGCAAAAGATAAAGAGGAAACGGTAGCGAAACCACAAGGAAACAATAGCAAAAGACGGAGAACGACGACTTAAACAGTTGAGACAACGAACGAGGACAAGTGAACCGTGAACCGGGAGAGTTGAGTTGCGGAGCATCCACCCCTCCGACGATCGTGTACCGTACATACCGAGAGGTGATTTAAAAGTTAGACCTGAGGGTACCTTTTCATTTGTTTATATTCGTTTTATTATTATTATTGAATTCTATTCGCATGAGAGTCGTTTATGGGTGCATGTTGTGGTCTTTGAGTAGATAAATATGCATGAATTATGAGATGTAATATGTTGTGGGTATTGGATGAATGAGAGATGTGTCAACTCTCGTGGTATATCGGATGGAAACCCGGACGTAAATTTCATAGCCTATTCCGAATGGACGGTAATATGATCTGTACTCGGGCCACAACTCTACGTACCGCTTGAGTAAACGACACCATCTTTCTTTTGTTTTGTGTTGCTTTTGTTTATTTAGTTTTCTTTATTTGAATTCAATATGTTGTTTATTTATGCATGATTCAACCAGGCGCATGGGCTTAGTAAGTGCGATGTGAGATCCCCTATGGGGAGGGGCTAAAGCCCTTTACCATGATGCTTTGCCGCGCCGGTTGATGTGTGTTCGGTTGGATGCAAGACACGTTCAATCGGACATACTTAGAATAGTATGATTGTCGTTGTATTTGTATGCATGATGTGATGTGACGCGCATGGGCTTAGTATGTTGGTCTAAAGGTCCTCTCTTTGAGAGATCAAGAGCCCCCCAAAAGGCCACCTTTATGGCAGTACTTCACCGCGCCCATTTTTTTGTTGTTTATGTATTGCATACCATTTTCATGCATCAGTTCTGTTCCCGTTCGAACGCGTTTACGAACGCAACAACTCGAACGCGTATGTATTTTTGCCTTATCATGCATCAGGTTCTCATTTCCGTTCGAACGCGTTTACTAACGCCATACGAACGTGAGCATTCTGTTTCATTTCCGTTCGAACGCGTTTACGAACGCTACTCGAACGCGAGCATTCTGTTTTATTTCCGTTCGAACGCGTTCACTAACGCCATACGAACGCGAGCATTCTATTTCATTTCCGTTCGAACGCGTTTACGAACGCTACTCGAACGCGAGCATTCTGTTTCATTTCCGTTCGAACGCGTTTACGAACGCTACACACGAACGTACACACACTGAACTGAGTCTGTCTTATTATGTTCATGCCTAATTGCCTCTTGGTTGATCTTTCTTATGCAAATATGTTAATGTATTACAATTCATATGCTTATGTCATGATAACATTTGAGTATTGTTCCTTGCGGTATGAAATATATGTGAAATGCGTACATAAGTTTTATTTTTGCACATGAGAATTTAGAAGCATGATACTTTTGGAAATAAGTGTTACTGAGGCTTAATTAAATTACTACATAATCCTTTCATTACAAGTGACATAAGTAAGGGACCATTCCGAACCCAACGGTTTGAGGTTTTCCTTTGCGAGGGGTGAGTGCGGCCTTAAATCTTTGTCCCGGTTCACACCGGATGGCGACTCCATGTTATTTTAATCCTTCCAACTAGGCCGCGAGCCTAGGAACGGCGTCGCCCAGGTCCTGTGTTCCCACACCAACACTAGCAACTGAATGAAAGACGAGGAGAACTGAATAAGATTGAAGAAGATGAAGAAGATGAACTGAGTCAGAGTTACTGAAGAAGATTAGAGGCGACTGTGTTGGACAATTATGACTCATAGCATCACTATTTTTACAGATCATGGTGTTGTTGTACAAATTAACTATGTGACGAAGGAAATTGCCCTTTTATCATTTGTAATTGGAATACCAAGATAAATAAATGATAGAAGTCCTTATGATTAGTGCAGGATTGAGATGATATGAGACAGTATCAATCAATAAAGATTTAATCATTAGACATCGATTGTCGTAGTATTATCGAGATAGGACATCGGTAATGCAGAATAGACTAGTATTGCACGTGTGTGCGTTCTGAGGTCATAACGGTATAGTTCTCATATATTTAAGTATTGGATACTTATGCAAGTGTGATAGGAGGTTGTGTTTTACCGATAGTACGAAAAACAGCTTCGCTTTAGATAGACCCCGCGGAATCTCATTGGTAAAATGTCTATGTGTCTATGGGAGTCCACTTCAGGGTAAGTGTATTTGGTCTTAATCTGAGAATTACACCGCTAATACTTGCGAAAATCAATATACTTTGGTTTTGGTCATCCAGGGCTTTAACTGGTCCTGTGTACGCCTCTTCTGGGTATATTGAGAATCGTAGTGTATTGGGTGTGATGTCGAGATGGAAGTGTCACTCCAGTCATAGTGGAGATGATGATCACGTAGGATACGAAACTGGTGCTCTTATATGCTGCAGTTATCGGGATAATATGACAAGGTCATATTTATCCGATTATAGAGACTAGTTACCAGACATCCGATATGTACTTCGTACGGGGCAGACATATTTCCAGCCCCAGGCCTTGCACGTGACCATCCGATACTGGATCGATATACACAATACTACGTATACTACGCTTGACATAGATCATTTATTCCTTCCAGCCCCAGGCCTTGCACGTGACCATCCGATACTGGATCGATATACACAATACTACGTATACTACGCTTGACATAGATCATTTATTCCTTTAAGAATATTTCTGGAGAATTGAGTAGGCATGGCGCTTTGCTAGAAGCCAACCATGTCTTGTAAATCGGTAAAAACGTAGTACTAGGTACGTACGTATTCGGATAGTCCGATAACCGGATTTACTGCCAACATATCCGGGGATCTCATTGGTCGCTTCCCGAAGATTCACCGATGACGTATGACTCGCACATTATTAATCTGGGATTAATTGGATGAGAGAGAAAATTAATCTGGGATTAATTACAGAGATATTTTATCTAGGATAAAATATTATTTAAAGAGAGAGAACGATTAATTTGGAATTAATCGATAAAATAATATATTCGATATATTATTTGAAATTGGATTTTGACGCGGAATTAAAATTGGATTTTAATTCGAGCAAATGAGTTAATTTAGAATTAATTCGTAAGTGATGTGAATAGTAATTTTACTAGGCATAATTATTTAATTAAATTTGATTTAATTACGTCGCAATGGAAAATTCATTAATTCGGAATTAGCGAATTCGAGCCCGAAAGTGTTTGCGGGGCCGCTCTCATTTCGAATCGAGTGGGGCCCACAAGTCACATCAAGCGTCAAATCAATAATCATTCTTGTGATGTAAGTCACATCACTTTGAGTGATTGACACAATATCACTATTCATGACTGATGTAAGTGGTTGGAAAGTTTAAAAGGCTTGAAAGACATTTACCATATTTAATTATTTGGTATTTGACTTTTTTATTTGTGTATTAGATATACAAAATAAAAAACACAATTCTTCTACACCATTGCATTGCATTCGGCCAAGGGCCTTGTTTTTCTCTCCCAACACAATCGGCCTAGGGCCATTGTTTATCCTCTCCAACCTATTCGGCCAAGGGCCATTGGTTTTTTCCTCTCTTCTATTCGGCCAAGGGCCACCTTCTTCTTCACCTCTCACCATTCGGCCTAGGGCTATTCTTCTTGCTTGGCCGAGAATGAGAAGAAGACTTAAGGAAATTTGTGGCAAGTTTCCTAAGTGCTAGCACACCACAATACAAGGTGAATAATACTACCATGGCCGAGAGCTTCTCCAAAAGGAAGAAAATTTTTTATTCTTCAATGCATCCAATCCGATCAATGTAAGTATGTTTCCGCCGTACTTATTGATGTATTCACATATATTTTCATTGCTTGATATGATCATAGGATGCTTAGAAAAACCCAACAATGGTATCAGAGCGGATTTGAGCATGAAAATAATATGGGTTAAAATTGGGTAAAATAAATTTGAGCATGATTTGATGAAATTGTTTGATTGAGTATGCTTGAATGATGTTTAATTGAAGTTGGATATGATCAATTTCATGAAAAGTTGATTGAATCAATTTTCCCCAATATTCTTGGCTTGGCCGAATTGATGAACCCTATTTGTCATGGTGATTTTTTGTTTTTCGATTCATTGGATGAGTTGAAATCACTTGGGAAATTTTGATTTAGATTCAATTGGATTGAAATTTGAATTGGACAAAAATCCCTACCATTGCCGTGAGTTAAGAAGCATGAAATGGGTTTGATTTTGTTTCAATTGTGTTGGACATGGATTGAACATGAAGTAAGTATGATTGGTTGTGTAAATTGATGTTTTGGAAATGTTGATTTGTGTAATTAATTATGCCTAATACACTTTATGTAATTAAATTGTGAAATTGAAATTTTGGAATTTAATTATGTTGGGCTTAATTTGGAATTGGGCTTGTAAAGTTGCATTTGGGCTTTATGGGCTTGGTTGGGCCAAGTTTGGTTTAGGCTAATTGGTTGGATCCAATTGGGCCCAAAACCATATCCATAAAGTCCAAATATAACTAATGGACCTTTAAAGTTTAATTGGGCCTAATGGGCCTAAATTGATTTCTAGGCTTATGGGATTATTCCTTGATTGGTCTTTGGTTGCCGAAGCCCACGCCTTAAGAAATTAATTGAAAGCCCATTGGACTTTAATTAAATGACATTGGATGTTTATTGGGCTTTGAGACCCGTTTAGGTTAGATTTGGAATCTAAGTCATAAAGGCGCATTTAAAAGTGTAATTATTTAATTTGGAATTAAATAAATAAATTAGTATTAAATACAAGTTAAATTGGATTTAATGTTGTAGTTTAATATAATTCAAGAATTCGTACTTTGAGTACTTATTCGCAAAACGAGTTTGACTCGCGCAAAATCAAATCGTTGTTTGAACATTGGATGGTCATTAATATTCAAATTAATTAATTGGATTAGATTGATTGATAACATCCTTGTGTGAATACATGATTGTGATGCATGAATAATGTATATCAGATGGATATTAGATGGGTGAGGGAAATTTTGGAAATTATTGTCTTAAATTTTGAATTTTTTAAATTAGACCTGCGTGTCCAGCCTTATCTCTCATATCTCTGTTGGACAGTTATAACCCATACCGACACTATTTGTACAGATCATGGTGTTTTTGTACAAATTAACTATGTGACAAAGTTGATTGCTCTCTTATCATTTGTGATTAGATCACCTAGATGTAAAAATGATAGGAGGTCTTTATGATTAGTTCTTGGATTAAGATGATATGAGACAGTATCAGTCCACGAAGGATTAATCATTAAATATCCCTTGTTAGAGTATTATCGAGATTGGACATCGATAAATGCATAAAAGACTAGTATTACACTTGTGCGCATTGTGATGGCACAATAGCATAGTTCTCATATATTTGATTATTGGATACTCATGCAAGTGTGATAAGAGGTTGTGTTTTACCGATAGTACGGAAAACAGCATCGCTCTGGATAGACCCCTTCGAAATTCCATTGGTAGTATGACTATATGTCTATGGAAGTCCGAAATCAGGGTAGGTGTATTTGGTCTTAACCTGAGACTTGCACCGTTAATACTTGCGACAATCAATATACTTTGGTTTTGGTCATCCAGGGCTTTAACAGGTTCTGTGTACGCCTCTGCTGGGTATATTGAGAATCGTAATGTATTGGGTGTGATGTCAAGACGAAAGTATCACTCCAATCATAGTGGAGATGATGTCACGTAGGATACGGTACTAGTACTCTTATATGCCGCAGCTATCGAGATATTTTGACTAGGTCATGTATATCCGATTATAGAGATTAGTTACCAGACATCCAACATGTGCTTCGTACGGGGCAGACATAATTCCAGCCCCAGGCCTAGCACGTGACATCCGATGCTGGATCGACATATACGATACCACGTATACTACGCCTGATATGGATCACTTATTATTGTAAGCATGTTTCTGGAGAATTGGGTAGGCATGGCGCTTTGCTAGAAGCCAACCTTGTCTTGTAAATCGGTAAAATATAGTACTAGGTACGTACGTATTCGGATAGTTCGATAACCGTATTTACTGCCAACATATCCGGGGATCTCGTGGGTCGCTTCCCGAAGCTTCACCGATGATGTATGACTCGCACTTTATTAATCTGGGATTAATTAGATGAGAGAGAAAATTAATCTGGGTTAATTACAGAGATATTTTTTCTAGGATAAAATATCATTTAAAGAGAGAGAACGATTAATTTGGAATTAATCGATAAATTAATATATTGGATATTTTAAACGAAATTGAATTTCGACGCGGAATTAAAATTAGATTTTAATTCGGGCAAACGAGTTAATTTAGAATTAATTCGTTAGCGACGTGAATAGTAATTATGCTAGGCATGATTATTTAATTAAATTAGATTTAATACGACCCAACAGAAAATTAGTTAATTTGGAATTAGCGAACCCAAGTCCGGGATTGTTTGCGAGCGCATTCATATTACGAATTCAAGTGCAGCATGCAAGTCAAATCAAGGATCAAATCATTACTCACATCAAGTGTCAAATCGCTAGTCACTCCAAGCGTCAAATCACTTGTCACTTTGAATGGGTGACTTGACAACTTGTCACTTTGAGTGATGTGACTTGACAACTTGATTATGTGAATAGTGATGGAAGTGTGATGCCATGATAGACATTTAATATATTTAAATGTTTAGTATTTATTTTGAATTTAGAAATCAATTAATTGATTTTTTTGGAAAAACAAAAAGCGGTATTAGATACACTTTTTCAAGTATCCATAAAATAACACACACTCTCTCATTCCTCTCATCTCTCTCACGCCCAAGGGGCTTCTTTTTCTCTTCCATTTTCTGTCCAAAACCGAGAGCTCTAGGAAGAAGAAATAGATGATTTTGTTGCAAAATCAAAGTGCTAGCACACTTATGGAGACATACGAAGGTGATAGGGAAACCCACCCGTGAGCTTAGAACCATATCACGAAAGCTTGGAGCTTGGAAGTTGATCCAAAGTCGAATCCATGGAGACCCAAAACTGCCACTGCCGAGAGCCTTTGAGGGAGAAGAAGAAATTTTTGTTCTTCATCGCATCACCTCAACCGATCATTTTGAGTATTCCACAACTTTCTTTGATGTATTCACTTATGTTTTCATGCTTGAATCGATCCTTGGGACTTAGAGATTTCCCAACAATGGTATCAGAGCGAGTTAAAGCATGAAACTTGATTTAGGGCTTAAAATTGGGTAAATTGATTTTGAGCATTAAATAATGAAATTGGATGATTTAGTATGCTTAATTGATATTTAATTGAAGATTTATTGGATCAATTTCCTGAAATTATGTTTGGAATATTTTTCCCTAAAATCCTTAGCTTGGCCGAATGGATGATGCCCTATTATGTCTTGGAATTTTGTTTTTTGATTCATTTGATGAGTTGGAAACGATTGTGAATATTGATTTAGTGTTTGATTGGATTGAATTTGGAATCCATTTGAAAAACCCTACTATGGCCGAGAAATATAAAGCATGAAATGGGTTTGAATTTTATTAAATTGTGTTGGACATAATTTAATGTTAATGAGCTTGATTAATTGTATAAATTGATGATTTGGAAATGTTGATTTATGTGATTAATTATGTAATACACTTTAGGTTAATTAGATTATGAAATTGGAATTGGGCTTGAGAGTTGTTATTAGGCTTTATTGGGCTTGAGAGTTGTTATTAGGCTTAATGGGCTTGGTTGTACCAAGTTAGGTTTAGGCTAAATTGGTTGGATCCAATTGGGCCCAAAACCACTTCCGAAAGTCCAAATACGACTAATGGACCTTAACTTTAATTGGCCTAATGGGCCTAAATTTATTTATAGGCTTATGGGGTTACTCATTGATTGGGCTTTGGTTATTGGGTTTGACCCGAGTTGACCAAAAGTCCATGCCTTAAGAAATTAATTAAAAGCCCATTGGACTTTAATTAAATTAATGTTGGACGTTAATCGGGCTTTGAGACCCATAACGATTAAATTTGGAATTTAAGTCGTAAAGGTTCATTAATAAAGTGTGATATTTAATTTGGAATTAAATAGTGAATTAGTATTAAATACAAATTGAATTGGATTTAATTTTGTAGTTTAAATTAATTCAAGAATTCGTACTTTGAATACTTATTCGCAAAACTAGTTTGACTCGCACAAAATCAAATCGTTGTTTGAATATTAGATGGTCATTAATTATCAGATTAATTAATTGGATTAGATTGATTGATAACATGCTTGTGTGAATACATGGTTGCGATGCATGATAATGTATATCGGATGGATATTAGATGGTTAGGGCAATTTTAGAAATTATTGTAATAAATTTAGAATTTATTAAATTGGACCTGCATGTCCAGCCTATTATCTCATTTCTCATTGTATTTCTCTTCTCACCTATTCCCTCAATTAAATGAGGTTTCTTTAGAAGTGTAGTGTAATGGGTAGAAGTAATACACGTGCTAGCGGAGAGAGAAGAAAGGGAGAGATTTGATCTAGGATCAATGTGTTGAGTATCCATCCGCATATCATTATTATTTACTTTATACTTTTTTATGTGTTTAGAATGCATGTTTAAGGGAGTATGATGATGAAACCTTAACAAAGATAAAATTTCGCGACCAATTTGCACGCGAAAAACCCTCACAAAATATTAAGCGTTTTTCCTTCCATTGAGTGATTCTTACTCAAGATCCAAGACTGGCATTGGCTTGTTGGCCAAAGTCAAGGCCTTTGTCCGTCGAGGATGTGTTTGAATCACGAGAGCTTAGTTCTATATTGGTGTTTTGTCCAAGTCGTGATTTGTTGGCCAAAGTCAAGATCACTTCTTGTCCATCGACATTGATTACGAAGCTTTCCATGGTCAATGGGTTCCGCTTAACTGGGATCATTAAGTTTGTTGTGCCAAAGCCAAGGCTTAATTGATTCAGAGGAAAAAGATAGGGAATATATTGGATACATTGGCATATATAAGATATATGTTTCGGACTTGGATGTCCACCTACTGGATCTAAGAATTAGATTGGATCCAATTGATCTTAGAGATATACTTAGTTAAGTATCATATAATTTATTGGCCAAAGTCAAGATTGTGTGTTATTTAACAGGATCCTAGCCTACTAGGAAACACGGTTTTCCGAGTACTCGACAGAGGGTTAAAGGCTCGCCGAAAAATAGTGGGAGGCAAGAATTAAATTTGTAATATTCGTTTAGATACTTGCAATACTTGCTAAATAAATTTTTCGTCAAATAAATTAAATGTTAGTTGGACTAATATTTAAATCGTTGTTATAAAATAGTTGGACTGTATTTAAACTAATTCAATAAATAATTGATTTTATAATTGGATTATAGTAATCAATATAATTAATTTTAACAAATTAAAAGTATAGTTGATTATATAGTTGGACTATAATAATCATTATATTAAATAGTACCTGATATCGTTGATTAAATAGTTGGACTATTAGAATCAAGATAAATTGAAAGATTGGTGTTTAAAACATAATCATAGGGAAATGTGTTTAAACGACTTTATTTTTCAAATGGGGAATAAAATTTCAGGATAACAACCTTGCCATAATGACTCCTTATTTCTTAATCAGATCTAAGGATTAGATCTTTAAAGTACGATAATGAAATTGAAGGATCTTCATATATCTATTCTTAGATCTTAGAAGTATTAAATTACAATTAATAACTCTTGGAGAGTTAATGGATATTCTCAAGGAGATAAAGCCAAAGTTTGCAATATGGCAAGAAGCGCAAGGCGCACCTTACTTCGATATTCTAGAAACCCAAGGCTTGACCAAAGGCTTCTAGAATATGGAAAAAGGCAAAGGCAAAATCATTATAATCTTCTGGGAAGATAAATGACATATCCCAAGATGTCTGCATAAACTGTGGCAAACGGGGTCACTGAAACGTGACTGCCGTATGCACAAGGCAGACATGAAAGAATAAAAGAAAGGGCAAGGCTCTGACTTTAAAGATGTTTGTCATAAGAATTTTCAGTGCTAGTATTAAAATTGGATTTTAAATACTTAGTGTGATATATAAATATGTACTGGTGTGCAGCATCTGCTATGAGCAGGATACTGACTTTAGTTGAGATTAATCTACGAATCGGAAACGGGACGAAAGTCTCTGTTTTAACCGTAGATACTTAAGTTTAGGAAAAACCCTTCGAGTGTGTACTTAAATTAGGAAACTGTTACAATGTAACTAGTTTGACTAGAAAAATTATCTCTATATCGAGTATAACTCGTTGCGAGTGTACCTTTGTATTCTATAATACTAAAGTGTTTTATTTTATAAAGATGATATTGAGATAAACACATTAGATGTGAATAACAGTATTTATATTTTGAATATAAATAAATCTCAAACATAAAATATGACGAACAAATAGCTCATACTGATTTGATCAGATAAGACTTATTTGTGGCATTGTTGTCTGGGACACATTAAACAAGACTCGTATATCCACACTTTTGAAGAGTGGATACTAAGACTGATTTGATTCTATTCAAATGATGTCTACGAATCTAGTTTATTAGGTAAAGTGCTTAAAATACCTTTTACTTGGTAAAAGTATAAATGCCACAGATCTGTAAGCCCTCGTTCATAGTGACATAAGTGGGCCCATATCTAGCTAGGCTAGAGGTGGATATGAATATTTCGTGACCTACACGGATGTGACATCGTGTTATAGTTACGTGTTTCTTTAGAAACACGAATCAGAAACTTTTAGAGTTTCCACACAAAATAGACGAACAGATCGGCTAAAGTATTAAAACAACACGGTTTGACCATGAAGAAAATACTTAAGAAATAAGTTTCTAATATACTTGAAAGAGTATAGTATTCTTTCAATGAGGACTCCTCTCGGAACATGTCAATTTGACGGTTTGTCCGAACGGATAAACCGAATTTTGTTAGACATGATAAGGTTAATCATGAGTCACTCTGAGCTACCATTTCCTTCAAGGGATAAATATTTAACAGTGCAATACTTATTTTGAATAAGGTTCCATGAAAATCTGTTAGACAGAATTCATATTAGATATGAACAGGAAAGAAACCGGGTTTTCTAACTCCTGAAGATTTGGGAATGCTAGACATACATTTGGATGATACCAAACTAGAACCCAAATCGGATAAGTGCCTAATTGTAGGTTATCCTAGGGAAACCAAAAGATAGTACTTATACATCTCACAAGAGAACAATTTAATTGTTGCTCGCCATGCGGTTTTCCTTACAGGAATACCAATATGCAGTGGTAAGTGGGATGATAGTAAAACTCGATGAAAATCGGAGTAATAATGTTCAAGGCGCCGAGTCCTTAATTGAACACAAACAGTTCATCAAGGATGAAACTGTACAGTAATCTTCGAATACACAAGAACCGCATAGATCAGAGAGAATTAGAAAAAAACCTGGAGTATGGATTTTTGATCTCACCTCATAAAGATGTCAATCTTATTGAGGAAGACGAACTGACTACGTATGAGGAAGTGATACAAGGTATCGACTCCCTATTATGGCAAAAATAAATCCGAAATGGATTCCATGTATATCAACTATGTTTGGACACTAGTTGATATACCGCAAGGTATTGTGCCTATTGGTACTATATAAGTCTTCAAGGAAGACATACATGGATGGCAAAATACCAACCTACTAAGCTAGGCTTGTAGCGAAAAGGTATCGTTATCAACATAGTGTTGATTACGATGAAATCTTTTACATGTTGCCACATTAAAATCCATTTGGATAATACTTGCTAATGCTGCATGTTTCATTTATGAAATATGGCATCAGAACGGGAAAATCGCTTTCCTGAAAAGGAAACCTTTTGGAGGATGTTTACAACATCCTGACGGTTTTGTCGTACCAAAACTAGTAAATAAGGTTTGTAGGTTATTTGATCCATGTTTGGATTGAAGCAAGCATTAGGTTCTTGGAATTATCGTTTTGATGTAGTCATAATAGCTTATGATTTAATTCAAAACGTAAATGATTCTTGTGTATATAAGGAGGTTAGTGGGAGCGCACTGACGGTGAAAGTTTTATAAATAATGATGACATGTCATTTCTTGGAAATGATATTCCCATAATATAATTGGTGAAAGCTTGGCTTTCATGGAAATTATCCGTAGAATTCTTGGGAGAAACAACCTTTATTCTAGGAATAAAGATCTACTGGGATAGATTTAAAGTTGTTAACACTCTCTGAGAAATCGTACATTAAAAAATATACGTGACCTGGTATCTCATACGCTTTGAGCATATGGAGTCACAAACAGGACAATCTAAGTGATAGTCACTGAATTGATATAAAGAACATTCGTTAGTATCTTAGATAACTAAGGATGTTGTATTAAACTATGGAGAAGGAGAACTTGAAGTGACTGGGATCACTTATGCAAGTTTCCTAACCGATAAAAAATGAATTTAAGTCGCTAAACGGTACTATATAGTTTGAAGAACGGAACAGTGAGCAGGAAATCTTTCAAGCAAGATACTATTACCGAATAAACAACAAATGCGGGTAATTACTACAGCTGAGGCAGTAATAGAAGCCATTTGGGTCGATAATAAATCTAATTAGATTAGATATAGTTCTGTTAGCAGCTGAGCTAGGCATTAGCGCAAGCTAAAGAATTAATGGTCTCATCAATGATCCAGATATATACTTCGACTATTCATCTGATTCGTTCGGACCATACATCGTGGCGATGTGATGATCGTATAAATCGCATCAGACGATAATCATGCAAATCCGCTGAAGAAAGCCTTTCCTCAGTAGTTTGAGCGAACCGTACATAGTCCGGGTGTAAGACACTCTAGTGACTGGCTATAGGCCAATTGGGAGATTGTTGGACAGTTATGACCCATAGCGTCACTATTTGTACAGATCATGGTGTGGCTGTACAAATTAACTATGTGACAAAGGAGATTGCTCTCTTATCATTTGTGATTAGATCACCTAGATGTATAAATGATAGGAGGTCTTTATGATTAGTTCCTGGATTGAGATGATATGGGACAGTATCAGTCCACGAAGGATTAATCATTAAATATCCCTAGTCAGAGTATTATCGAGATTGGACATCGATAAATGCATAAAAGACTAGTATTACACTTGTGCGCGTTGTGAGGGCACAATAACATAGTTCTCATATATTTGAGTATTGGATACTCATGCAAGTGTAATAGGAGGTTGTGTTTTACCGATAGTCCAGAAAATAGCTTCGCTCTGGATAGACCCATTCGGAATTCCATTGAAAGTATGACTATGTGTCTATGGAAGTCCGAAATCAGGGTAGGTGTATTTGGTCTTAACTTGAGACTTGCACCGCTAATACTTGCGATAATCAATATACTTTGGTTTTGGTCGTCCAGGGCTTTAACAGGTTCTGTGTACGCCTCTGCTGGGTATATTAAGAATCGTAGTGTATTGGGTGTGATGTCAAGATGGAAGTATCACTCCAGTCATAGTGGAGGTGATGTCACGTAGGATACGGTACTAGTACTCTTATATGCTGCAGCTATCGGGATATTATGACTAGGTCATGTATATCCGATTATAGAGACTAGTTACCAAACATCCGACATGTGCTTCGTACGGGGCAGACATGTTTGACAATTATGACCCATAGCGTCACTATTTGTACAGATCATGGTGTTGTTGTACAAATTAACTATGTGACAAAGGAGATTGCTCTCTTATCATTTCTGATTAGATCACCAAGATGTATAAATGATAGGAGGTCCTTATGATTTGTTCCTGGATTGAGAATGATATGAGACTGTATCAGTCCACGAAGGATAAATGATTAAATATCTCTAGTCAGAGTATTATCAAGATTGGACATCGATGAATGCGTAAAAGACTGGTATTGCACTTGTGCGCGTTATGAGGGCATAACAACATAGTTCTCATATATTTAGGTATAGGATACTCACGCAAGTGTAATAGGAGGTTATGTTTTACCGATGGTATGAAAAATAGCTTCGCTCTAGATAGACCCCCTCGAAATTCCATTAGTAGTATGACTATGTGTCTATGGAAGTCCGAAATCAGGGTAGGTATATTTGGTCTTAACCTGATACTTGCACCGCTAATACTTGCGATAATCAATATGCTTTGGTTTTGGTCGTCCAGGGCTTTAACAGGTTCTGTGTACGCCTCTATTGGGTATATTGAGAATCGTAGTGTATTGGGTGTGATGTCAAGATAGAAGTATCACTCCGGTTATATGGAGATGATGATCGCGTAGGGATACAGAACTGGTTCTCTAAAGGGTTGCAACCATCGGGATAATATGACTTGGTCATGATTATCCGATTATAAAGAGACTAGTTGCTTGTCATCCGATATATGCTTCGTACGGGGCAGACATTGGACCAGCCCCAGACCTTGCATGTGATCATCCGATACTGGATCGAAATACGCAATACTACGTATACTACATCTGATACAGATCTTATATTCGATCCTTGGGATATTAGAAACTCCAACAAGACACAATTCCAGCCCCAGACCTAGCTCGTGACATCCGATGCTCGATCGACATATACGATACCACGTATACTACGCCTAATATAGATCGCTTATTCCTGTAAGCATGTTTCTGGAGAATTGGGTAGGCATGGCGCTTTGCTAGAAGCCAACCTTGTCTTGTAAATCGGTAAAACGTAGTACTAGGTATGTATGTATTCGGATAGTCCGATAACCGTATTTACTACCAACATATCCAGGGATCTCATGGGTCGCTTCCCGAAGATTCACCGATGATGTATGACTCACACTTTATTAATCTGGGATTAATCAGATGAGAGAGAAAATTAATCTAGGATTAATTATGGGGATATTTTATCTAGGATAAAATATCATTTAAAGAGAGAGAACGATTAATTTGGAATTAATCGATAAATTAATATATTCGATATATTAAACGAAATTGGATTTCGACGCGGAATTAAAATTAACGATTAATTTGGAATTAATCGATAAATTAATATATTCAATATATTAAACGAAATTGGATTTCGACACGGAATTAAAATTAGATTTTAATTCGGGAAAACGAGTTATTTTAGAAATAATTCGTTAGCGACATGAATAGTAATTATGCTAGGCATGATTATTTAATTAAATTTAATTTAATTACGACACAACGAAAAATTCGTTAATTTGGAATTAGCGAACCCAAGCTCGGGATTGTTTGCGAGCGCATTCGCATTTCAAATTCGAGTGCGGCACGTAAGTCAAATCAAGCGTCAAATCATTACTCACATCAAACGTCAAATCGCTAGTCACTTCAAGCGTCAAATCACTTGTCACTTTGAGTGATGTGACTTGACAACTTGTCACTTTGTGAATAGTGATGGAAGTGGGATGGCATGATAGACATTTAATCTATTTAAATGTTTGGTATTTGTTTTGATTTTAGAAATCAATTAATTGATTTTTTGGAAAAATAAAAAGTGGTATTAGATACACTTTTCAAGAATCCATAAAATAACACACTCTCTCTCATTCCTCTCATCTCTCCCACGCCCAAGGGGCTTCTTTTTCTCTTCCATTTTCTGTCCAAAATCGAGAGCTCTAGAAAGAAGAAAGAGATGATTTTATTGCAAAATCAAAGTGCTAGCACACTTCTAAAGACATACAAAGGTGATAGGGAAACCCACCCGTGAGTTTGGAACCATATCACGAAAGCTTGAAGCTTGGAAGATGATCCAAAGCCGAATATATGGAGACCCAAAACTACCACTACCGAGAGCCTTGGAGGGAGAAGAAGAAATTTTTGTTCTTCACCATATCGCCTCAACCGATCATTGTGAGTATTCCGCAACTTCCTTTGATGTATTCACTTATGTTTTCATGCTTGAATCGATCCTCGGGACTTAGAGATTTCCCAACAAACTCTTTGTATTTCTTTTCTCACCTATTCCCCTCAATTTAATATGAGGTTTCTTTAGAAGTGTTATGTAATTGGGTAAAAGTAATACTTGTGCTAGCGTGAGAGAGGAAATGGAGAGATTTGTTCTAGGAACAATGTTTTAAGTATCATCAGTATATCATTATTAAATTTATTTACGCGCCTTATTATGCTTTTAGAATGCATGTTTAAGGGTGTATGATGATGATACCTTAACAAAGATAATAAATTAGTTACCAATTTACGCGAAAAAACCCTCAAATTATATTAAGAGTTTTTCCTTCCATTGAGTGATTCTTACTCAAGATCCAGGATTGGCACTGGTTTGTTGGCCAAAGTCAAAACCTTTGTCCGTCGCGGATGTGTTTGAATCATGAAGGCTTTGTTCCATATCGGTGTCTTGTCCAAGTTGTGATTTGTTGGCCAAAGTCAAGATCACTTCTTGTCCATTGACATTGATTACGAAGCTTTCCGAGGCCAATGGGTTCCGCTTAACTGAGATCATTAAGTTTGTTGTGCCAAACCCAAGGCTTAATTGATTCAGAGGAAAAAAGTTAGGAAATATATTGGATATATTGGCATATATAAGATATATATTTCGGACTTGGATGTCCACCTACTGGATCTAGGAATTGGATGGGATCCAATTGATCTTAGAGATCTACCTAGTTAATTATCATACAATTTGTTGGCCAAAGTCAAGATTATGTGTTATTTAACGGGATCCTAGCCCACTAGGAAACTAGTTTTCCTGAGTACTCAATAGAGGGTTAGAGGCTCGCTGAAAAATAATGAGAGGCAAGTATTAGATTTGCAATTTCGTTTAGATACTTGCCATACGCTCTCATTTCATTATTCGTCAAAATTTACAAACGTTGTTTTAATTTAAACAGTTGGACTGTATTCAAACTAATTCAATAATAGTTGATTTTATAATTGGATTATAGTAATCAATATAATTGAATTTAA
Source organism: Zanthoxylum bungeanum (assembly GCA_019454045.1). Taxonomy (NCBI): domain Eukaryota; kingdom Viridiplantae; phylum Streptophyta; class Magnoliopsida; order Sapindales; family Rutaceae; genus Zanthoxylum; species Zanthoxylum bungeanum. Next base: position 114,682 of record SKCR01041049.1, read on the forward strand.
CAAATCAAAGTATAGTTGATTATATAGTTGGACTATAGTAATCATTATATTTAAATGTACCTTAAATCGTTGATTAAATAGTTGAACTATTAGAATCAAGATAAATTGAAAGATTGAGCATTTAAAACATAATCCTGGGTGAAAATGTATTGAAGTGGCTTCAATTTTTAGATTGGGAATAATACCTCAAGATGGTCTTGAGAACCGAGAAATTATTTTCTTTGATAAAATGACATCTCGAGCCTAAGCCCGAAGTTAAGAAAATAGTAGAGCATGATCTTTGGAAGATTCATGTGATGATAACTTTAGTGCTTAATCCTTTATGCTTGCTATATGACTCCTTAATTTCGTCGTCATAACTAAGGATTAGATTTTTAAACCATGATGTTGAAATTGAAGGATCTTCATAGGTCAATACTTATATTTAGAAGCATTAATTCAATAGAAAAACTCTTAGAGGGTTAAGGCTATGCTCAAGGAGCCAGAGCCAAGTTTGCAAAAGGGCAAGATGTTAGACATTATGACCCATAGCGTCACTGTTTTGTAAATGATATTGTATTATTGTACAAAATTAACTATGTAATGAATGAAATTGCCTTTTGCCGTTGTAATTTATTTACTTTGATATATAAATGGCCAAAAGTCCATATGATTAGTTCCGTATTGAGATGATATGAGACAGTATCAATACATAAAGGTTTAATCATTAAATATCCCTAGTCGGAGTATTATCGAGATCGGATATCGATAATGCGGAATAGACTAGTATTGCACTTGTGCACGTTGTGAGGGCACAACGGCATAGTTCTCATATATTTAAGTATAGGATACTTATGCAAGTGCGATAGGAGGTTGTGTTTTACCGATGGTACGGAAAACAGCTTCGCTCTGGATAGACCCCGCGGAATCCCATTGGTAGTATGTCTGCGTGTCTATGGGAGGCCGCATCAGGGTAGGTGTATATGGTCTTAACCTGAGACTTGCATCGCTAGTACTTGCGACAATCGATAAACTTTGGTTTTGGTGGTTGGGGCTTTAACCGGTTCTGTGTACACCTCTTCTGGGTTTATCGAGAATCGTAGTGTACTGGATGTGATGTCAAGATGGAAGTATCACTTCAGACATATGGAGATGATGATCATACAGGACACAGAACTAGGACTCTATAAAAGGTTGCAACCGTCGGGACAATATGACCAGGTCAGGATTGTCCGATTTAAAGAGACTAGTTGCTTGATGTCCGATATATGTTTCGTACGGGGCAGACACATTTCCAGCCCCAGGCCTAACATGTGATCGTCCGATACTGGATCGATGTACGCAATACTACGGTATACTACGCTTGATATAGATCTAATATTCCTATAAGAATATTTCTGGAGAATTGGGTAGGCATCGCGCTTTGCTAGAAGCCAACATTGTCTTGTAAATCGGTAAAAACGTAGTACTAGGTACGTACGTGTTCGGATTATACGACGGCCGTATTTACTACCAACATATCCGGAGATCTCTCGGGTCGCTTCCTGAAGATTCACCTATGATATTTGATTCGAACTTTATTAATCTTGGATTAATTACGGAGAAACTTTATCTTGGATAAAATGCCTTATTTGAGAAAGAACGATTAATTTGGAATTAATCGGTAAAATAATATATTCGATATATTAAACGAAATTAGATTTCGACGCGGAATTAAAATCGGATTTTAATTCGGGCAAACGAATCAATTTAGAATTAATTCGTTAGCGACGTGAATAGTGATTTCGCTAGGCATAATTATTTAATTTACGTCGCGACGGAAATTCGTTAATTCGGAATTAGCGAAACCGAGCCCGAGAATATTTGCGGACACATTCGTATTTTGAAATGAGTGGGGCCCGCAAGTCACATCGCGAAGTCACATCACTTGACATGACTAGGTGATAGAAGTCACAAATCACTTTATTAAAGTGACATCTAGTCACTATTCATGATGCAAGTTGGTGGAGGCAATTAATGAATTTTTGGAGGGAGATTTGTTTTTGATTTTTTGGTGAGAGATATACCAAATATTTGGTATTACTTTTCATTATTATCTTTTAGAAAGAAAACACAAAAAGAAAGAAAACTTCTCCCTTTTCTCTCTCTTTGCCGTGAGTTGCATAAGGCAAAGGAAGAATTTTTTCTTCATTTTTCTCTTTTGCTAGCACATTAAGGATCAAAGGAGGTGATAGGGAAAACACCTTGGAGCTTAGAATACACAAAGCTTGGAGCTTTCATCCATTTCCTCATCTTGGCCGAAACTTCAAGGAACTTGGGGCTTCCATCTTTGTTCATCTTCTTCATCACAAAGCTTTGTAAGTATGATTCCGCCATGCTTCAAGTTTATTATATATTCATTTTGTTGTATTTCATATGCTTAATCTTTCCTTGGGACATATAATAGAAACCAACAATGGTATCATGAGCTATGTTTAAGCATGAAATACATTAGGTTAAAATTTGGGTAAAATTGATTGAAGCATGTTCTTGTGAAATTTGATGAATGAGTATGCTTACATGTATATAAAATGATGTTATATGGAATCAATTTTGAGAAAAATGCATTGGATGATTTTTCCCCAAAAATTTAACCTTGGCCGAATGGGTATGGACATTGGATGTGTGGAATTTTTTGTGTACAAGATCATTGGATGACTTAAAACGTATACGGGACGTAGATTAGTGATTCAATCGGATTGAAAAACAAATCAAACAAAAATATTCCCTTGGCCGAATACTAAAGGACATGTAAATGACTTGATTTTTGTTCAAATAATGTTGGACATGTGTTTTGAACAAGTGATGATTAATGAATAAATTGGTATTTGGAAATATTGGTTTAATGTATTAATCTTGGTTTACACTTTAATTAATTGAATTTTAAAATTTGGAATATTGAAATTTAAATAATGGGCTTAATTGTAAAATTGGGCTTGTAATATTATATTTGGGCATAATGGGCTTGGTTGGGCCAAGTAGATTTGGGCCAAAAGGATTGGATCCAATTTGGGCCTAAATCACTCCATTAAGTCCAAATGTAGTATAATGGGCTTTAAAGTTTAATTGGGCCTTATGGGCTTGAAATTGATTTTGTGGCATTTAAGGGTGATTCCTTATTTGGGCTTGGTAATTGGGTTTGACCCACATTGACCAAAGCCCAAGCCTTATTAAATCAATTGAAAGCCCATCGGACTTTAATTAAACAAACATTGGATGTTAGTTGGGCTTTGAGACCCAATTAGATTAGATTTAGAATCTAAGTCTTTAAAGCACATTAAAAGTGTAAACATTTAATTTGGAATTAAATAATTGAATTAGTATTGAATACGAATTAAATTAGATTTAATAAGTAGTTCGATATAATTCGCGAATTCGTACCTTATGTACTTATTCTCAAACGAGTTGGACTCGCGCAAAATCAAAACCGTTGTTTGAACATTGGATGATCACTTTAACAAAGACTAATTAATTGGATTAGATTGGTTGTATAGCATGTCTTGATTGAATATATATGTATGTGATGAATGAATAGTGTATATCGGATGGATATTAGAAGGGAAAGGGTAATTCTAGGAATTATTGTAAATTCAGAATTTATAAATTGGACCTGCGTGTCCAGCCTTATCTCTTTTATCTCTTTGTATTCTCTTCTCACCTAATTCCCCTCAATGTAAATGAGGTTTCTCTTATTGTATTATGTAATTGGGTAGAAGTAGAATAGTGCTAGCGGGGAGAGGAAAGGGAGTGATTTGTTCTAGGAACAAGTTGTTTTATATATCCATCCGCATATCACTATTAATTTACTTTACGCGCTTTATGATGTTTTAGAAGCATGCTTAAGGGTGTATGATGATGAGACCTAACAAAGATAATAAATTGGTTGCCAATTACGCAAAATCCCTCAATTCATATTAAGCGATTATCCTTCCGTTGAATGATTTTTGTTCAAGATCCAAATTGGCATTGGTTTGTTGGCCAAAGTCAAGACCTTTGTCAATTGAGGATGTACTTGAATCATGAGAGTTTTGTTCCATATCGGTGTCTTGTCCAAGTTGTGATTTGTTGGCCAAAGTCAAGATCACTTCTTGTCCAACGACATTGATTACGAAACTTTCCTTGTCAATGGGTCCCGCTTAACTGGAATCATTAGGTTTGTTGTGCCAAAGCCAAGGCCTAGATGATTCGGAGGATATGGTTAGGAAAATGTATTAGATACATTGGCATAAGTAAAGTACATATGTTTTGGACTTGGATGTCCACCTAACCGGATCTAGGAATTGGATTGGATCCAATTGATCTTTGAGATCTACCTAGTTAAATAGCATACAGCTTGTTGGCCAAAGTCAAGGTTGTGTGTTATTTAACGGGATCCTAGCCCACTAGGAAATAGGATTTCCCGAGTTCTCAACAGAGGGTTAGAGACTTGATGAAAATAGTGGGAGGCTAGTATTGAATTTGCAATTTCGTTCAGATACTTAGCCTTACGCGTCTTTCAAAATTATTTCGTCATTTTATTAAAAATTAGTTGGACTAATACATTGTTATTTTTTCTTGTAACAGTTTGACTGTACCCATTTCATCGTCAACTAGATAGTTAGACTATCGTGTTGAGATGGCTAGCAAGGGAATGTGCGTGACATCATCATGGGTGATAATGTCTTTAAAGGCACAAACTTCGCTGACTGGGAAATGAACCTCAAGATAGTACTTGGGGCTGAGAGGCTACTGTATACTATACAGACACCTCTCCCGCCTAGACCCACTGAGCCACTTGAGCTGGAGTTATGGAAAACTCACAGCGAGGATTGTGACACAGCTCAGGCTGTTATGTTAGCTTCAATGACTCAGCACTTTCGTCGCCAGAATAGGGACTTGGATCCTTATAACATGATGGCTAGACTGCAAGATCTCCACCGCACCAATAAGCGGATGGAGAGGTATGAGTTGGTGAAGAAACTCTTCCGCACCCGAATGACTGAAGGCACATCAGTTGAGGTCCACGGGACTCAAATGATCGCCGATATTGATGAGTTGGCCAATATGGGAATAGTCTTGGAGGCTGAGCTGACTGTAGATTTGATCTTACAATCACTTCCCGATACTTTGAAACAAATCATAATCAACTATAAGTTGATGGATACGGATGACACTCTTGGAGAGCTGTGATCCATGCTGAAGGAGTCTGAAAAAGAACTCCTAAAAGGGGGCAAGCGCGAGGCGCACTATGCATCGACCTCTCAGGGGCCAAGGGCTGGGCCCAAGGCAACTGGAGGGGTGAGGAAGAAGAAACATAAGAACAAGGGCAAAGGCAAGTTGACAAAGGCTTCTGGGAAGCCAAGGGACAAGTCTCAAGATGTCTGCCTCAAATGCGGCAAAAAGGGTCACTGGAAACGTGACTGCCGAGTGGGCAAAGGACAGAGGGAGGATATCAAGGCAGGCAAGGCACTAGCCTCTGGTATGTTTGTTATTGAAATAAATATGACTACTTCTAGTCTTAAAAATTGGATTTTTGATTCTGGTTGTGCTGCTCATATTTGTACTGATTTGCAGGATCTGCAGAATAGCAGGATGCTGGCTTCAGGGGAGGTTGATCTACGAGTCGGAAACGGAACACCAGTTGCTGTTTTGGCTGTAGGGACTTTTGTTTTGGAACTGCCCTCGGGGCATGTACTTAAACTTTTGAACTGTTATTATATACCTAGTCTGACTAGGAATATTATATCTGTATCTTTGTTAACCCAGCATGGGTACACTTTTGTATTTAGAAACACTGGGTGTTATTTATATAAAGATGATGCAGAAATTTGCACTGCCGTTGCAAATAATGGCCTTTATATTTTGAATATAAATGAATCTCCTGAAATAACAAACAAAAGGCTCAAAAAGAGTAATCTAAAAGATGAAGCTTACATGTGGCATTGTCGTCTGGGACACATCAACAAGACTCGCATATCCACACTTTCGAAGAGTGGGTACTTGGACGGATTTGATCTTAATTCATATGATGTCTGCGAATCTTGTCTTTTAGGCAAAATGCCTAAATCACCTTTTAGCGGTAAAGGTGAACGTGCCACAGAACTGTTAGCCCTCGTTCATAGTGACGTATGTGGGCCCATGTCTAGCCAGGCTAGAGGTGGATATCATTACTTCGTAACCTTTACGGATGATGCATCTCGTTATGGTTATGTGTATCTAATGAAACACAAGTCGGAAACTTTTGAGAAATTCAAAGAGTTTCGACACGAAGTAGAAAAACAAACAGGCAAGAGTATTAAGACATTGCGGTCGGACCGTGGTGGCGAATACTTAAGTTATGAGTTTCAAGATTACTTGAAAGAATATGGTATTCTTTCACAGTGGACTCCTCCTGGAACACCGCAGTTAAACGGTGTGTCTGAACGGAGAAACCGTACCTTGTTAGACATGGTAAGGTCAATGATGAGTCGCACTGAGCTACCAATATCCTTCTGGGGATACGCATTAAACAGTGCAGTACTTATTTTGAATAAGGTTCCGTCAAAGTCTGTTGAACAGACTCCATATGAGATATGGACAGGAAGGAAACCAGGTTTCTCTTTCCTGAAGATTTGGGGATGCTGGGCATATGTTAAACGTTTGGAAGGACCAAACTAGAACCCAAATCAGATAAATGCCTTTTCGTGGGATATCCTAGGGAAACCAAAGGATATTACTTCTATCACCCACAAGAGAACAAAGTATTTGTTGCTCTACATGCATTTTTCCTTGAGAAGGAATTTCTAGATGCAGTGGTAAGTGGGAGGAAAGTAGAGCTCGATGAAAATCGTAGTGATACTGTTCCTGGCAATGAATCAACGACGGAACATGAACAGACCATCCGGGATGAGTCTGTACCACAATCTTCATATACACAAGGACCGCGTAGGTCGGAGAGAGTCAGGACAGTACCTGAGAGGTATGGGTTCCTGATCTCGCCTCATGTAGATATTAATCTTATTGAGGAAATGAACCGGCTACGTATGAGGAAGCAATACAAAATATTGATTCCGCTTTATGGCAAGAAGCCATGAAGTCCGAGATGGATTCCATGTATGCCAACCAAGTTTGGACACTGGTTGATGCACCAGAAGGCGTAAAGCCTATTGGATGCAGATGGATCTTCAAGAAGAAGACCGACATGGATGGCAACGTGCAAACGTACAAAGCTAGGCTTGTAGCAAAGGGGTATCGTCAACAATATGGTATTGATTATGACGAAACTTTCTCACCCGTTGCCATGATTAAATCCATTCGGATAATGCTTGCAATAGCTGCATATTTCGATTACGAGATATGGCAGATGGACGTTAAAACCGCTTTCCTTAACGGAAACCTTTTGGAGGATGTTTATATGCAACAGCCTGACGGTTTTATCGTACCTAGACTTGCAAACAAGGTTTGTAAGTTAAATCGATCCATTTATGGATTGAAGCAAGCATCACGGTCATGGAATCAGCGTTTTGATGAGATCATAAAAGAATATGATTTCGTGCAAAACGCAGATGACCCTTGTGTATACAAGAAGACTAGTGGGAGAGCACTGACTTTTATTGTCCTTTATGTCGACGACGTATTGCTTATAGGCAATGACATTCCCATGCTAACGTCGGTGAAAGCTTGGCTTTCATTAAAATTCTCCATGAAAGATCTGGGAGAAGCAGCCTTTATTCTGGGAATAAAGATCTACCGGGATAGATCTAGAAAGCTTCTTGGACTCTCCCAAAGTACATATATTGACAAAGTGTTGAAGCGATTCAGCATGGATCAATCCAAGAATGGATTGATGCCAATGTTACGTGGTCTCTCTGTCTAAGGACATGTGTCCTAAGACTCAAGAAGAGAGAGATAACATGAGTCGGATACCGTTCGCCTCGGCAGTCGGATCGATCATGTATGCCATGATATGTACGCGACCTGATGTGTCATATGCTTTGAGCATGTGCAGTCGCTATCAGGCCGATCCAGGTGAAGGTCACTGGATGGCAGTTAAGAATATCCTTAAGTATCTTAGACGAACTAAGGATGCTTTCTTAATTTATGGAGGTGGAGATCTTAAGGTGTCTGGGTACACCGATGCAAGTTTCCAAACCGACAAGGACGACTTCAAGTCGCAATCTGGGTACATTTTTTGTTTGAATAACGGAGCAGTGAGCTGGAAATCTTCCAAGCAAGATACTGTTGCCGATTCAACAACAGAAGCGGAGTACATCGCTGCATCGGAAGCAGCAAAGGAGGCAGTTTGGATCCGAAAATTCCTAATGGATTAGGAGTAGTTCCGTTAGCTGCTGAGCCCGTTCCATTGTATTGTGACAATAACGGGGCTATAGCACAAGCTAAGGAACCAAGGTCTCATCAACGATCCAAGCATGTTCTTCGGCGTTACCATCTGATTCGGGAGATTATACATCGTGGCGATGTAAAGTCGAGAAGGTCGCATCGGATGACAACATTGCAGATCCGCTGACGAAGGCTGTTCTTCAGCAAGTGTTTGAACGACATATACATAGTTCAGGTATTAGATGCTTGAGTGACTGGCTATAGGCCAAGTGGGAGATTGTTAGACATTATGACCCATAGCGTCACTATTTTGTAAATGATATTGTATTATTGTACAAAATTAACTATGTGATAATGAAATTGCCTTTTGCCGTTTTGTAATTTATTTACTTTGATATATAAATGGCAAAAGTCCATATGATTAGTTCCGTATTGAGATGATATGAGACAGTATCAATACATAAAGGTTTAATCATTAAATATCCCTAGTCGGAGTATTATCGAGATCGGACATCGATAATGCGGAATAGACTAGTATTGCACTTGTGCACGTTGTGAGGGCACAACGGCATAGTTCTCATATATTTAAGTATAGGATACTTATGCAAGTGCGATAGGAGGTTGTGTTTTACCGATGGTACGGAAAACAGCTTCGCTCTGGATAGACCCCGCGGAATCCCATTGGTAGTATGTCTGCGTGTCTATGGGAGGCCGCATCAGGGTAGGTGTATATGGTCTTAACCTGAGACTTGCATCGCTAGTACTTGCGACAATCGGTAAACTTTGGTTTTGGTGGTTGGGGCTTTAACCGGTTCTGTGTACACCTCTTCTGGGTTTATCGAGAATCGTAGTGTACTGGATGTGATGTCAAGATGGAAGTATCACTTCAGACATATGGAGATGATGATCATACAGGATACAGAACTAGTACTCTATAAAAGGTTGCAACCGTCGGGACAATATGACCAGGTCAGGATTGTCCGATTTAAAGAGACTAGTTGCTTGATGTCCGATATATGTTTCGTACGGGGCAGACACATTTCCAGCCCCAGGCCTAACATGTGATCGTCCGATACTGGATCGATGTACGCAATACTACGGTATACTACGCTTGATATAGATCTAATATTCCTAAAGAATATTTCTGGAGAATTGGGTAGGCATCGCGCTTTGCTAGAAGCCAACCTTGTCTTGTAAATCGGTAAAAACGTAGTACTAGGTACGTACGTGTTCGGATTATCCGACGACCGTATTTACTGCCAACATATCCGGAGATCTCTCGGGTCGCTTCCTGAAGATTCACCTATGATATTTGATTCGAACTTTATTAATCTTGGATTAATTACGGAGAAACTTTATCTTGGATAAAATGCCTTATTTTGAGAGAGAACGATTAATTTGGAATTAATCGGTAAAATAATATATTCGATATATTAAACGAAATTAGATTTCGACGCGGAATTAAAATCGGATTTTAATTCGGGCAAACGAATCAATTTAGAATTAATTCGTTAGCGACGTGAATAGTGATTTCGCTAGGCATAATTATTTAATTTACGTCGCGACGGAAATTCGTTAATTCGGAATTAGCGAAACCGAGCCCGAAAGTGTTTGCGGACACATTCGTATTTTGAAACGAGTGGGACCCGCAAGTCACATCGCGAAGTCACATCACTTGACATGACTAGGTGATAGAAGTCACAAATCACTTTATTAAAGTGACATCTAGTCACTATTCATGAAAGAAGTTGGTGAGGCAATTAATGACTTTTGGAGGGAGATTTGTTTTTGACTTTTTGGAGAGAGATATACCAAAATTTTGGTATTACTTTTCATTATATCTTTTAGAAAGAAAACACAAAAAGAAAGAAAACTTCTCCCTTTTCTCTCTCTATTGCCGTGAGTTGCATAAGGCAAGGAAAGAATTTTTTCTTCATTTTTCTCTTTTGCTAGCACATTAAGGATCAAAGGAGGTGATAGGGAAACCACCTTGGAGCTTGGAATACACAAAGCTTGGAGCTTTCATCCATTTCCTCCTCTCTTGGCCGAAACTTCAAGGAACTTGGGCTTCCATCTTTGTTCATCTTCTTCATCACAAAGCTTTGTAAGTATGATTCCGCCATGCTTCAAGTTTATTATATATTCATTTTGTTGTATTTCATATGCTTAATCTTTCCTTGGGATATATAATAGAAACCAACACAAGAACGCAAGGCGCCCATCTGCTTCAACATCCCAGAAAGCCAAGGATTGCCGAAGGCTTCTGGGTGTAGAAAGGCAAGGCAAAATCATCAATGTCTAGCTAGGAAGACAAAGGACAATCCCAAGATGCTGCCTAAATTGTGACAAACGGAGTTCTGGAAGTGTAACTGCCGTATAGACAAGGCGGACATGAAGGAATAGAATAAAGGAGAAGGCTCTGACTTCAAGTAGGTTTGTCATAAACATGTTCACAACTAGTATTAAAATTTGATTTTTAGATACTAATATGGTACATAAATATATGTACTGATTTGCAGCTTCTACTAATAAGCACGATACTGATTTCAGATGAGATCGCTCTGCGAGTCGGAACGGGACGAGAGTCGCTGTTTTAACTGTAGATACCTAAGTTTAGGGACTACCCTTCAGGTGTGTACTTAAATTAGGAAACTGTTAAATGTATCTAGTTTGACTAGAAACATTATCTCTATATCGACTATACCTTTATATTCTAGAACACTAAAGTGTTTTATTTTATAAAGATGATATTGAGATAAACACATTAGATGTGAATAACAGTATTTATATTTTGAATATAAATAAATCTCAAATATATAACATGACAAACAAGTAGCCCAAACTGATTTGATCAGATGAGACTTATTTATGGCAGAATGTCTGGGACACATTAAACAAGACTAATATATCCACACTTTTGAAGAGTGGATACTTGGACCGATTTGATTATATTCAAATGATATCAACGAATCTAGTTTATTAGGTAATGTACCTAAAATACCTTTTACTTGGTAGAAGTGTGAATGCCACCGATCTATTAGCCCTTGTTCATAGTGACATAAGTGGGCCCATATCTAGCTAGGCTAGAGGTGAATATGAATTCTTCGTAACCTTTACGGATGTGGCATCGCGTTACGGTTATGTGTTTCTTATGAAACATAAATCAGAAACTTTCAGAAAGTTTCGACACGAAGTAGACAAACAGATCAGCTAAAATATTATTTCGTCACGGTTAGACCATGATGAAAATACTTAAGCAATAAGTTTCTGGAATGCTTGAAAGAGTATAGTATTCTTTCAATGAGGACTCCTCCCGGAACACGTCAATTTGACGGTGTATCCAAACGGAGAAACCAAATTTTATTGGACATGATAAGGTTGATCATGAGTCACTCGGAGCTATCATTTTCCTCAAAGGGATAAGCATTAAACAGTGCAATACTTATTTTTAATAAGGTTCCATGAAAATCTGTTAGACAGAATTCATATTAGATATGAACAGGAAAGAAACCGAGTATTCTCATTCCTGAAGATTTGGGAATGCTAGGCATACGTTTGGATGATACCAAACTAGAACCCAAATGTGATAAGTGTCTATCTGTAATTGGTTATCCTAGGGAAACCAAAGTATAGTACTTATATAACTCACAAGAGAACAATTTTAATTGTTGCTCACCATGCAGTTTTCCTAAGAGGAATACCTATATATAGTGTTAAGTGGGAGGATAGTAAAACTCGATGAAAATCGTAGTAATACTGTTCCAAGCACCAATTACTTAATGGAACACAAACAGTTCATCAAGGATGAAACTGTACCATAATCTTCAAATACACAAGAACTGCGTAGTCGGACAGAATCAGAAGACAACCTGGAAGGTATGGGTTTTAGATCTCACCTCATAAAGATGTCAATCTTATTAAGAAAATTGACTACGTATGAGGAAGTGATACAAGATATCGACTACCTATTATGGCAAAGTGCCTTAATGTCCGAAATTGATTCCATGTAAATCAACCAAGTATGGATAATGGTTGTTGTACCATAATACATTGTGTCTGTTGGTACTGTAATGGTCTTCAAGGAAGACAGACATGGATGGAAACATATAAATGTATAAAGCTAGGCTTATACAGAAAGGGTATTGTCATCAACATGGTATTGATTACGACGAATCCTTTTGTCAGTTGCCATGGTTGAATCCATTTGGATAATGCCTGCTAATGCTGCATGTTTCATTTATGAAATATGACAACAGAACGTCAAGATCTTTTTCCTTAATGGAAACCTTTTGGAGGATGTTTATCAACATCCTAACGGTTTTGTCGTACCCAAACAAGCAAATAGGGTTTGCGAGTTAATTCGATCCATGTATGGATTGAAGCAAGCATTATGTTCTTGGAACAATCGTTTTGATGTAACCATAATGGTATATGATTTAATTCAAAACGAATATAATTCTTGTGTATATAAGGAGGTTAGTGGGAGCGCACTGACAGTGAATGTCCTATAAAATGATGACATATCATTTCTTGGAAATGAAATTCCTATATTACAATCGGTGAAAGCATGACTTTCATGAAAATTCTCCGTAGAATTCTTGGGAGAGACAACTTTTATTCTAGGAATAAAGATATACTAGGACAGATCTAAAAGTTATTGACACTCTCTGAGTACTCGTACATTGAAATAAATGTACGTGACTTGGTGTCTCATATGCTTTGAGCATATGGAATCACAATCAGGCAATCCAAGTGAAAGTCATTAGATTGATATTAAGAACATCATTTAGTATCTTAGAGGAACTAAGGATGCTGTCTTATACTATGGAGAATGAGAACTTGAAGTGACTAGGTTTACTACTGAAAGCTTCCAAACCGACATAGACGACTATAAGTCGCAAAACGGTACTATATAGTTTGAATAATAGAACAGTGAGATGGAAATCTTCCAAGCAAGATACTGTTACTGAATAAACAACAAAAGCGGAACCTTGCTGCAACTGTCGCAGCAAAAGTAGCATTTTGGATCTAAATAATTCTAATTCGATTAGATATAATTCTGTTAGCAGCTGAGCTAGGCTACAACACAGGCTAAAGAATTAACGGTCTCATCAACGATCTGATATGTAATTCATATGGTTTCATCTGGTTCATCGGATCATACATCGTGGCGATGTGATGATCGAATAAATCGCATCAGATGAAAACCTTATAAATCCGTAAACGAAAGCTGTTTCTCAGTAGAAATTTGAGCCGCCCGTACATAGTTCAGGTGTAAGACACCTGAGTGATTGGCTAGAGGCCAAGTGTGAGATTGTTGGATAATTATGACCCATATCATCACTATTTGTACAGATCATGGTGTTGTTGTACAAATTAACTATGTGACGAAGGAAATTGCCCTTTTATCATTTGTAATTGGATTACCAAGATAAATAAATGATAGAAGCCCTTATGATTAGCTCTGGATTGAGATGATATGAGACAGTATCAATCCAGAAAGGTTTAATCATTAGACATCCATAATCGTGGTGTTATCGAGACAGGACATCGGTAATGCGGAATAGACTAGTATTGTACTTGTGTGCGTTTTAAGGGCATAACGACATAGTTCTCATATATTTAAGTATTGGATACTTATGCAAGTGCGATAGGAGGTTGTGTTTTACCGATAGTACGAAAATAAATTCGCTCTGGATAGACCCTGCGAAATCCCATTGGTAATATGTCTATATGTTTATGGGAGTCCGCTTCAGGGTAGGTGTATTTGGTCTTAACTTGAGACTTGAACCGCTAATACTTACGACAATCAATATACTTTGGTTTGGGTCGTCCAGGGCTTTAACCGGTTCTGTGTACACCTCTTCTGGGTATATTGAGAAATGTAGTGTATTGGGTGTGATGTCGAGATGGAAGTGTCACTTCAGTCTTAGTAGAGATGATGATCACGTAGGATACGGAACTGGTGCTTTTATATGCTGCAGCTATCGGGATAATATGACAAGGTCATAGTTATCCAATTATAGAGACTAGTTACCAGACATCCGATATGTGTTTCGTACGGGGCAGACACATTTCTAGCCTCAAGCCTTGCACGTGACTGTCCAATACTGGATCGATATACACAATACTACGTATACTATGCCTGACATAGATCGTATTTTCCTTTAAGAATATTTCTGGAGAATTGGGTAGACATGGCGCTTTGCTAGAAGCCAACCATGTCTTGTAAATCGGTAAAAACGTAGTACTAGGTACGTACGTATTCGGATAGTGCGATAACCGGATTTACTGCCAACAAATCTGGGGATCTCATAGGTCGCTTCCTGAAGATTCACCGATGATGTATGACTCACACTTTATTAATCTATGATTAATTGGATGAGAGAGAAAATTAATCTGGGATTAATTACGGAGATATTTTATAAAGGGTAAAATATTATTTAAAGAGAGAGAACGATTAATTTGGAATTAATCGATAAAATAATATATTCGATATATTATTCGAAATTGGATTTTGATGCGGAATTAAAATCGGATTTTAACTCGGGCAAACGAGTTAATTTAGAATTAATTCGTAAGCGACGTGAATAGTAATTTTACTAGGCATAATTATTTAATTAAATTTGATTTAATTACGTCGCAATGGAAAATTCATTAATTCGGAATTAGCGAATCCGAGCCCAGGAGTGTTTGCGGGTCCGCTCGCATTTCGAACTGAGTGGGGCCCATAAGTCACATCAAGTGTCAAATCATTAGTCATTATTGTGATGTAAGTCACATCACTTTGAGTGATTGACACAATATCACTATTCATGATTGATGTAAGTGGTTGGAAAGTTTAAAAGGCTTGAAAGACATTTACCATATTTAATTATTTGGTATTTGACTTTTTGATTTGTGTATTAGATATACAAAACAAAAAACACACATTCTTCTACACCATTGCATTGCATTCGGCCAATGGCCTTATTTTTCTCTCCCAACACAATTGGCCTAGGGCCATTGTTTATCCTCTCCAACCTATTCGGCCAAGGGCCATTGGTTTTTTCCTCTCTTCTATTCGGCCAAGGGCCATCTTCTTCTTCATCTCTCACCATTCGGCCTAGGGCCATTCTTCCTGCTTGGCCGAGAATGAGAAGAAGACTTAAGGAAATTTGTGGCAAGTTTCCTAAGTGCTAGCACACCAAAAGGGTCAATACAAGGTGATAGGGAAACTCACTTGTGAGCATGGAATCCTTACACTAAAGCTTGGAGCTTTGAGACTCAACAAGGAGCACAAATACTACCATGGCCGAGAGCTTCTCCAAAAGGAAGAAATTTTTTTGTTCTTCAATGCATCTAATTCGACCAATGTAAGTATGTTTCCGTCGTACTTCTTGATGTGTTCACATGTATTTTCATTGCTTGATATGATCTTGGGATGCTTAGAAAAACCCAACAGACTGGCGTGGGTAAGATAAAGGATTTTGTGGTTTTGCCTTTGCATTTTCAATTGAGACTAAGAGAGATTTAGGAATATAAGGGTTAAGTTATTTTTTTTATTTAATTAAACCGGGTCCTGGGTACCCGGGTCTGGAACCACCCGAACCCGCATACAGACCCGGTAATATGCGAGTCTTCAACAAAAAGACCTGGATCCAAAAATATTTTTTACAGATTCGGGTCTTCCAGGTCCATGAGGACCCTGGTCTTCCGGGTCCGAGTCTGCTTGCCATGCCTAACCATTATTGATGTACAAAAAGGTGAACTACCTATGAGGGTACAGGACTAAGAAGTAAAATTCAATGTTTTCAAAGCCATGGAACTCCCAAATGATGAAAAGAAAGAGGAATGTTTCAGACTTGATGTGATAAATAGTACCGTTCAGAATGCCGATGCAATACAAAGTTCCACTGACAAACTTAAAGCATGTCATCTAACTGTGGAGCCTGAAGATAAAGTGTACTGTACACTGAACAAGTTAAATCTTGAATTGCAAGAAATTGAGGAGAAAAGGCTCCACCAACTCAACAAATTGGAGGAATTTCACATACAGCCTTTCGAGAATGCCAAATATACAAAGAAAAGGCCAAGAATATATATGATGAGAAGTTAGTGCGCATACAACTGGAACCGGGGTAGCAGGTATTATTCATCAAATCAAGGTTGAAATTTTTCCCTGAGAGGTTAAAATCACAGTGATCAGGTCCATTATTAATCACTCAAGTTTTACCAGATAAAACCGTTAAGTTACATGATCCCAATTCTAATGAAACAGTCAAGGTTAAAAGTAAGCATGTCAATCATTACTGGGGGTGAATCATTGAAGCGATAAAAAAAGTGCCACTTTCAGAACTAGTCTAACATTTGGGCAGTCATGTCTAGCTGAAGACGTTAAACTGAACGCTAACAGAAAGGCAACCCATGCAATTTGTGTATATATTCAGATTTGGTATGTTTTATCTTTGTGTGTTTAATTTTTATAGGTAAAGTCATATTTCATGATGGAAGACGTTCCCGTAAATCTTCCAAAGCAATTTTCTTCTCTGCCTTAAAACTCTCTGATAAAAGTTTACAAAGCTCGCTTGAACGAATGAGATTACTGATGATCAAAGGTATTCCAAATGACATTCGTTGGATTATTGAAGCACGGGTTCGATTGGCAGGTGAGTCATCTGACTATTTTGTGCCATATCTGTCTGGTTTAGGAAGAAGCACAGCTAAAAGAGTAGAGCTGAAAGACTAGGTGATTGCTATAAATGTGCACGCATGACATGTAATACTCATTGTCGTTCTTTAGGAATGATGTCTGATAACCGTGAAGATAAATTAAATTCATTAGGAATGGCTTGAGTTAGGAGACTTTGGATGATATATCATTGACTCTTGAGACGGATCCCAGTGGATATGTGCATCACGCAAGTAACATGTTATGTACACAATTTTAAAAACAAAGACCACAATTAAGTCTCGGGAATCTGACTTTAAAAGACACTGTTTGCCAATTTATAAGAAAATTGGATGGGAAGTTTGTCTCTGACGCATAGATATCAATCAAGCTGTTACTTCATTTAATTTTATTATCTCTTTATATATATCAAATAATTGTGATTTATTTTGTGATTTTCTATTATTTTCTTCGACATGATCCAAACTCTTTGACTTTCACGATATATATTACTATTTAGCTAATAATTACCATTTGGCAGGTACTAGTGCTATTTTTACTCACCCTTTTTTAGGTTCTATGAATTCAACTCATCATTGCACTCTTGAAGACATCAAGAGTTGAGAAATAAAAAATTGGAAGCAACTTCAAGAAGACGAGTTGTAAACATCTGTGTGTTTTGCAGTACTAGCGTTGGTTTTAAACCAGAGTTCATTGAGGCAACACGAGAATAAAGTAGAGTCATAGCTGAAAGGAATATGCACCTAGTATATGGTGGTGGCAATCTTGGATTAATGGGGTGCATTTCAAGAGCTGTACAGGAAGGAGATAGTCAAGTTCTGGGAATCACGGAGAGGAACTTATCATCCCAGATATGTCTGAATGACTGGTTGAAATGATTAATCGTGCTGATGCTTTTATTAATTTACCAGGTGGCTTAGGCACGATGGTGGAAATTTTTACAGTAGTATCTTGGGCAAACTTGAATATACACTAGAAATCGATTTGACTGTTTAATGTTGATGGATTTTATGAATTTCTTTGTATGTTTCTTGATGATGCCCAGAGAAATAGGTTCGTGTCAAAACTTGTAAAAGATATCCTTTTCACTGCCGGAACTGTCCATGATTTAATTAACCAATTTTTAACCTTTGAACCACCAATTGACCCTATCATTTCCAAGATTAACTGGTCTGATAATTATCGTGGTAAAAACATCGGATAAATCTGGATCTTAACCTTTAATTTTCCTTTTAGGATGTAGAATTTCAGCTAATCAAGTACTGTTTTCTAACTCTTCTCTACTTTAGACATTGGGGACAATGTCTCAATTAGGTTTGGGGGATGAGAATAGTTGACTAGTATCTTATTTTTATTTTTTTCATTTTTATTTGATTTTTAGTCAAAAATTTTCAAAAAATATTCAAAAAAATTTTAAAAAAATTAAAAAAATAAAATATTTTGTGTTTTGTGTTTTTAATTTGACTAATCAGGTGAAATTGATGTGAGATAGCTGAGTAAGGAATTTCCACTCCTGATAGGTATCTCAACCTATTTCGTAACAAGTTAATTTTTGTTTATTTCCTTTTGAATTATTTAATTTGTGAATTCTCCATAATAATGATTAAAATGGATCTTCATATGCTCAATTCACAGGTATTATCAATATGCATGGTAACATACGGCCACGAGCTGTAATTGAAAAGTTTGTAATATTCAGTGCTCTAGTTTAATTGGAGGAAGCATCTGAAAAAGCGATAAAAAATATGTATATTAATTAAAAAAAATCTGAGATCTGAGTAATTAAGTCTGAAGGGGTGTTTTAATACCTAATGCCCTAAAACTAACTGGTTTGGGAGTCACTGGCTCAAAGCTCTCTATATGGATTGAAGATGTTAGGAAAAAAAAAGAGAAAGAAAGATATCTGAAATCCGAGTAATTAAGTCTGTAAGGGTGTCTTAACACCTAGTGCCCTGAAGCCAACTGGCTTGGGAGTCACTGACCTAAAGCTTGCTACATGGATTGAAGATATTATAAATAAAAAAAAATTAGAAAAAAATTCCATTGCTAAAAAAAATGTCATTTCTGATATAACTTTAGGACAAAAAAATTACTATCTTTTCAACTACACTTATGAATATTGTGGGCACAATGACCTGATTAATACTTTGTTGGTTGTGTATATGGAGAATGGTAAAAATAATCGGTGAATTTACTTATTTAGTAATTTAGAAGGAAAGAAAACAACTATTAACTTGGAAAAAAAAAGTTTCACTTGTTTAATAACTAACTTGTTTATTTTCTTTTCTTTTGTCTTTTTGCTTTTGTGTGCATGGGATTGACGTTTGTGGGTATAGTCACTGTAAGTCCTCACGAGACTACAACAACTCGTCCACTAGGGACACCTAGGGGTTTAAAGGCTTGTTGCATACGCTAAATGAAATTGTGATCCCTACGAAAGTGGCTGAGTTTAATTTTAATTGTTTATTACATTTTATTTTATTTTTTTGCTAGAGGACTAGTAAAATGTTAGGTTTAGGGGTGTGATATGTTGGACAGTTATGACCCATAGCGTCACTATTTGTAAAAGACATTGTGGTTTTTGTACAAATTAACTATGTAGTAATGGAAATTGCCTCTTATCATTGTGTAATTTAATTTACTTGGATGTATAAATGATAAAAGTCCTTATGATTAGTTCCGGACTGATAAGATATGAGACAGTCTCAATCCATAATGGTTTAATCATTAAAACATCCCTAGTCGTAGTATTATCGAGATTGGACATCGATAATACGGAATAGACTGGTATTGTACTTGTGCGTGTTATGGAAGCGTAACATCATAATTATCATATATTTAAGTATTGGATACTTATGCAAGTGCGATAGGAGGTTGTGTTTACCGATGGTACGGAAACAACTTGACTCTGGATAGACCCTGTGGAATTCCATTGGTAGTGTGACTATGTGTCTATGGGAATCCGCATCAGGGTAGGTGTATTTGGTCTTAACCTGAGACTTGCATCGCTAGTACTTGCGACAATCGATACACTTTGGTTTTGGTCGTCCAGGACTTTAACAGGTTCTGTGTAGGCCTCTTCTGGGTTTATTGAGAATCATATTGTATTGGATATGATGTCAAGACGGAAGTATCAGTTCAGTCATATGGAGATGATGATCACGTAGGGATACAGAACTGGTTCTCTATTGTGTTGCAACCATCGGGATAATATGACTAAGTCATTGATTATCCGATTAAAGAGACTAATTGCTTGATATTCGATATATGTTTCGTAAGGGGCAGACAATATTCAACCCCAGACCTTGCAGTGACATCCGATACTGGATCGCTATAGGCAATACTACGTATACTACGCCAGACAAAGATCATATATATTAGTGTTCCAAGAACATTATAAGGATCTAATAAGCATGCATAATAATAGATTTGATCATTATAAGGTGCGGAATATACTTACAATGAGTTTTAGAGCTTTTAAAAATTTTGAGATCCAAGATCTCCAAGATCCAATCTTTAGGATGATTCCAAGCTATTGAGGAGTTTCCCTATCACCTTTGTTCACTTCCAAAGTGCTAGCTTTTGTTGATTTGAAAATCAAATCAAAGAGAAGAGAGGGAGAGGAAATTCGGCCAAGCCTTAGTCCTTTAGGGTTTTGTGTTTTTGATTTGTGTCAAGTGTTCACACATGTTGAATTGCCTTTTTGTTATTTACCAAAAGGTGAAACCATTTCACCTTTTACCCAAAAAAGGTAGAGATTGGTAAATGGTTTTCATTAAGGCAAAACAAGGTGGTTGTGTGGTGGGAACACCTACCACACTTTTGGCTCCAAATATTTGAATCCGAAATTCAAATATCTCTACGGGCATTTGACGCGGCTCGGTTCCGTTTAATCCGATTAAACGATCCTTCGTCGCTAAATAATTAAATCTAATTTAATTAAATAAGATGCCTCGTAAATATATTACGAACGTCGTTCACGAGCTAATTCTAAATTAATTCGTTCGTTCACATTAAAGTCCGACTTTAATCTCGTAATGAAATCCAATCCATTTTAATATATCCGATATATTAATTTTAGCCCATTGGATAAATTAAATAGAAAAATCAAATTTAACTATTAAATTTATTTTACCGATTAATTCCAAATTAATCGCGTTCTTTCTCTACTGAACACTTTTAATCCCAGATTGCCCACATTAATCCCAGATTAATTTTCTCTCTCTTAATTAATCTCAGATTAATTCTAATTTAAGTCAACTGTCATCGGTGAATCCTTGGGAAGCGACCCAAGAGATCTCTGGATATGTTGACATAAATCCGGTTATCGGACTATCCGATAAAGCGAGTACCTCCTACTACGTGCTTACCGATTTACAAGACATGTGGTGGCTTCTAGCAAGCACCGTGCCTACCCAATTCTCCAGAAATATTCTTAGTGGAATATTATGTATGTCAGACGTAGAATACCTAGTATTTCGTATTTTCCAATACACTACGATTCTCGATAAACCCAATAGAGGCGTACACAGAACTTGCTAAAGCCCTGGACGACCAAAACCAAAGTTTACCGATTGTCGCAAGTATTAGCTGTAAGTCTCAGGTTAAGACCAAATACATCTACCCTGACGCGGACTCCCATAGACACATACATACTATCAATGGGATTTCGCGGGGGCTATCCAGAGCGAAGCTGTTTTCCGTACCATCGGTAAAACACAACCTCCTATCGCACTTGCATAAGTATCTATACTTAAACATATGAGAACTGTGCCGTTATGCTCTCACAACGCGCACAAGTGCAATACTAGTCTATTCCGCATTATCGATGTCCAGTCTCGATAATACTACGACTAGGGATATTTAATGATTAAACCTTTATGGATTGATACTGTCTCATATCATCTCAATCCGGAACGAATCATATGGACTTTTACCATTTATATATCATAGTAAAATAAATTACGAATGTTAAAGGCAATTTCAATATTACATAGTCAATTTTGTACAAAAACACAATGTCTTTTACAAACAGTGACGCTATGGGTCATAATTGTCTAACAATCTCCCACTTGGCCTATAGCCAGTCAATCAAGCATCTAACACCTGAACTATGTATGTGCTTCTCTTCAAACTTTTGCTGTGAAATAGCTTTCGTCAGCAGGTCTGCAATATTTCATCTGATGCGACCTTCTCGATCTTCACATCGCCACGATGTATGATCTCACGAATCAGATGGAAACGTCGAAGAATATGCTTGGATCGTTGATGAGACCGTGGTTCCTTAGCCTGCGCTATAGCCCCGTTATTGTCACACAATAATGGAACGGGCTCAGCTGCTAACGGAACTACTACTAATCCAATTAGGAATTTACGGATCCAAACTGCCTCTTTTGCTTCTTTAGAAGCAGCAATATACTCCGCTTCTGTTGTTGAGTCGGCAACAGTCTCTTGCTTGGAAGATTTCCAGCTTACTGCTCCGTTGTTCAAACAAAATATGTACCCGGATTGCGACTTAGAGTCGTCTTTATCGGTTTGGAAACTTGCATCGGTATACCTAGTTACCTCAAGTTCTCCATCTCCATAAATCAAAAAGCATCCTTAGTTCGTCTAAGATACTTAAGGATGTTCTTAACTGCCATCCAGTGACCATCACCTGGATCGGCCTGATAGCGACTACACATGCTCAAGCATACGAGACATCAGGTCGTGTACATATCATGGCATACATGATCGATCTGACTGCCGAGGCGAACGGTATCCGACTCATGTTATTTCTCTCATCTTGAGTCTTATGACACATGTCCTTAGATAGAGAGATGCCATGTGACACTGGTAACAGTCCCCTCTTGGACTGATCCATGTTGAATCTTTTCAACACTTTGTCAATGTCGTACTCTGAGAGAGTCCAAGCAGCTTTCTAGATCTATCCCTGTAGATCTTTATTCCTAGAATAAAGGCTGTTTCTCCCAGATCTTTCATGGAGAATTTTAATGAAAGCCAAGCTTTCACCGATTTAACATGGGAATGTCATTGCCCATAAGCAATACATCGTCAACATAACGGACAATGAATTTCAAGTGCGCTCCCACTAACCTTCTTATATACACAAGGATCATCCTCGTTTTGAATGAAATCATATTCTTTTATGATCTCATCAAAACGTTGGTTCCATGACCGCGATGCTTGCTTCAGTCCATAAATGGACCGATTTAGCTTACAAACCTTGTTTGCAAGTCTAGGCAAGATAAAACCATCAGGCTGTTGCATATAAACATCCTCCAAAAGGTTTCCGTTAAGGAAAGCGGTTTTAACGTCCATCTGCCATATCTCGTAATCGAAATATGCAGCAATAGCAAGCATTATCCGAATGGATTTAATCATGGCAACGGGTGAGAAAGTTTCGTCGTAATCGACACCATGTCGTTGACGATACCCCTTCGCTACAAGCCTAGCTTTGTACGTTTGTACGTTGCCTTCCATGTCGGTCTTCTTCTTGAAGATCCATTTGCATCCATCTGGTACATCAACCAGTGTCCAAACTTGGTTGGTGTACATGGAATCCATTTCGGACTTCATGGCCTATTGCCATAAAGCGGAATTGATATCTTGTATCGCTTCCTCATACGTAGCCGGTTCTCTTCCTCAATGAATTAATATCTACATGAGGCGAGATCAGAAACCCATTCCTCTCAGGTTGGTTCCTGACTCTCTCCGACCTACGCGGTCCTTGTGTAATAGAAGATTGTGGTATAGTCTCATCCCGGATGGACTGTTCTTGTTCGGTGGAGGATTCTATGCCAGGAAACAGTATCACTCCGATTTTCATCGAGTTCTACTTTCCTCCCACTTACCATTGTATTTAGGAATTCCTTCTCAAGGAAAACCGCATGTAGAGCAACAAATACTTTATTCTCTCGTGGGTGATAGAAGTAATATCTTTGGTTTCCCTAGGATATCCTACGAATAGGCATTTATCCGATTTGGGTTCAAGTTTGGTACCTTCCAAACTTTTGATGTATGCCCAGCATCCCCAAATCTTTAGGATGAGAAACCGGGTTTCTTTCCTGTCCATATCTCATATGGTGTCTGTTTTACAGACTTTGACAGAACCTTATTCAAAATAAGAACTGCACTGTTTAATGCATATCCCCATAAGGAAATAGGTAGCTCAGTGCGACACATCATAGACCTTACCATGTCCAACAGAGTTCGGTTTCTCCGTTCGGATACACCGTTTAATTGCGGTGTTCCAGGAGGAATCCACTGTGAAAGAATACCATATTCTTTCAAGTAATCTAGAAACTCATTGCTCAAGTATTCGCCACCACGGTCCGACCGTAATGTCTTTATACTCTTGCAGGTCTGTTTTTCAACTTCGTGTCGAAACTCTTTGAATTTCTCAAAAGTTTCCGACTTGTGTCTCATAAGATACACATAACCATAACGCGATGCATCATCCATAAAGGTTACGAAGTATTCGAATCCACCTCTAGCTTGGCTAGACATGGGCCCACAAACGTCACTATGAACGAGGGCTAACAGTTTGGTGGCGCGTACACCTTTACCGCTAAAAGGTGATTTAGGCATTTTGCCTAATAAGCAAGATTCACAGACGTCATATGAATTTGGATCAAATCCGTCCAAGTACCCACTCTTCGAAAGTGTGGATATGCGAGTCTTGTTAACGTGTCCCAGACGACAATGCCACATGTAAGTCTCATCTTTGTTACTTAGTTTGAGCCTTTTGTTTGTTACATTATATGTTTGAGATTGATTTATATTCAAAATATAAAGACCATTATTAGCATCAGCTGAACATATCTCAAAATTATCTTTATAAACAAAACACCCAGTGTTTCGGAATACAAAAGTGTACCCGTATTGGGTCAAACAAGATACAGAGATAATATTCCTAGTCAAACTAGGTACATAATAACAGTCTGATAGTTTAAGTACATGTCCCGAAGGCAGCTCTAAAACAAAAGTGCCCACGGCCAAAACAGCACAGGTGTCCCGTTTCCAACACGCAGATCAATCTCTCCTGAAGCCAGTCTCCTGCTAATCTGCAGATCCTGCGCATCAGTACATATATGAGTACCACAACCAGAATCAAAAATCCAATTTTTAAAACTAGAAGTAGCCATGTTTATCTCAATAACAAACATACCTGAGGCCGGTGCCTTGCCCGCCTTTATCTCCTTCTGAAGCGCCTTGTACTCGCGCAGTCACGCTTCCAGTGACCCCGCTTGCCGCACTGTAGGCAAACATCCTGAGATTTATCATTTGGCTTCCCAGAAGCCTTTGACTTTTTGGCCTTGCCCTTTTGAATATGCTTCTTCTTTCGCACACCTCTAGTTGCCTTGGGCCCAGCCTTAGGTCCATGAGATGTCGATGTAAAGTGCGCCTCGCGCTTGTTGCCCTTTTGAAGCTCCTTTTCGGCCTCCTTTATAGTTGACAGTAACTCTCCAAGAGTATCACTGTTGTTCATCAAATTGTAATTTATGATGAACTGTCTCCAGGAATCAGGGAGAGATTGTAGGATCATATCCACAGTAATCTCTGCCTCAAAGATTATCCCCATATTGGCCAGCTCATCGATGTCAGCAATCATCTTAGCTACGTGGGACTCAACAGACAAGTCATCTGTCATCCGTGAGCGAAAGAGCTTCTTGACTAACTCGTACCTCTGCATCCTCTTGTTAGAGCGATGCAGATCTTGCAACCTTGCTAACATATTATAAGGATCCAAGTCCTTATTTTTTCTGCGAAAGTGCTGAGTCATCGAAGCAAGCATAATGGACTGAGTTGTGTCACAATCATCGCTGTGAGTCTTCCAAAGCTCCAGCTCAAGTGTCTCATTCGGTCCGGGTTTAGGCCCAAGAGGTCTTTGTAAAGTATACAACAGCCTCTCTGAACCTAGGACAATCCTAAGGTTCATTTCCTAATCTGCAAAATTTGTGCCCTTGAAGACATTATCTCCCATGATTATGTCGCGGACATTTCCTTTGCTAGTCATCTTGATCTACGATAGTCTAACTATCTAGTCAACGATAATGGATACAGTCTAACTGTTACATAGAAAAATAACAATATATTAGTCCAACTAATAAAGTAATATTGATGAAATTATTTGAAAGCGCGTAAAGCTAAGTATCTGAATGAAATTGCAAATTCAATACTAGCCTCCCACTATTTTTCGGCGAGCCTCTAACCCTCTGTCGAGTACTCAGGAAACCTAGTTTCCTAGTGGGCTAGGATCCCGTTAAATAACATACAACCTTGACTTTGGCCAACAAGCTGTATGAACCTTAACTAGGTAGATCTCGAAGATCAATTGGATCTCATCCAATTCCTAGATCCGGTAGGTGGACATCCAAGTCCGAAACACATATGCTTTATATATGCCAATATGTCAAACATATTTTCCTAACCTTTTTCCTCTGAATCAACTAAGCCTTGGATTTGGCACAACAAGCTTAATGATTCCAGTTAAGTGGGACCCATTGACATGGAAAGTTTCGTAATCAATGTCGATGGACAAGAAGTGATCTTGACTTTGGCCAACAAATCACAACTTGGACAAGACACCGATATGTAACAAAACCTTCATGATTCAAACACATCCTCATTGACAAAGGCCTTGACTTTGGCCAACAAGCCAATGCCAACTTTGGATCTTGAGTAAGAATCACTCAACGGAAGGAAAAACGCTTAATATGTTTTTGAGGGTTTTTCGCGTAAATTGGCATCCAATTTATTATCTTTGATTAGGTCTCATCACACCCTTAAGCATGCTTCTAAAACATCATAAGGCGCAAAAGTAAATTAATAACGATATGCGGATGGATATTTAAACAGATTATTCCTAGAACAAATCGATCCCTTTCCTCTCCCCGACTAGAACTATTCTAACTCCTACCCTTTTACAAAATAAAAAAAAGAAACCTCATATACATTGAGGGGAATAGGTAAGAAGAGAATTACAAGGAGTAATGAGATTAAAGGCTGGACACGCAGGTCCAATTTAATAAATTCTAAAATTATTACAATTTCCAAAATTGCCCTTGCCCTTCTAATATCCATCTGATATACGTTATTCATACATCACATATATGTATTCAATCAAAACATGTTTATTACAATCAATCTAATCCAATTAATTAATCTTTGATTAATGACCATCCAATGTTCAAACAATGATTTGATTTCCGTGAGTCCAACTCGTTTGAGAATAAATACTTTTGAGTACGTATTCTTGAATTATATCGAACTACAACTTAAATCCAATTTATTTGTATTCAATACTAATTCTTATTTAATTCCAAATTAAATCTTTACACTTACATAGTTGCCTTAAAGACTTGGATTCCAAATCCAATCTTGATGGGTCTCAAAGGCCCAATAACATCCAATGTCTTTTTAATTAAAGTCCAATGGGCTTTTAATTGATTCTTAAGGCATGGGATTTGGCCATAATGGATCAAACCCAAAATGCCAAGGCCCAATAGGAATCCCCTATTGTCATCAAATCAATTTAGGCCCATTAGGCCCAATCAAATACTTTAAAGGGCCAAGTGATGTATTTGGACTTCATGGAATTGGTTTTGGGCCCAATTGGATCCAATCCAAAAGTCCAAAACCAAACTTGGTCAAACCAAGCCCATTAGGCCCAAATACACACTTTTAGCCCAATTCAATTTTAAAGGCATATTTACATAATTATAATATTCCAAATATCACAATTATTTTAATTAAAGTGTATTAGCCATAATTAATTAATTAAACTCAATATTTCCAAAATATTAATTAACTTAATTAATCATGCTTAAACTAATAATTCATGCTTAACATAAAATCAAGCCAAAACACATCATTGCATGCTTGAGACATATTGAAGCCTAAGATCATCATTTCATGCTCAACATGCACTTTGATTTTAACATGAACATTATAGACATTGATTCTAATCATATTAAACCAACTATCATCATTTAAACATGCATCCAAACACATTATTTCATGTTTCAAAAAACAAAAAACTGCAGTGCATATGCTAGGACCATTCGGCCAAGAAAATTTTTTTTTATTTTTTGTTGCTTTTGATTTATTTGAAATCTAATCATGCATAACTCTAAGTTATCATGTTGTAAACATACTCAAAGCATCAATTTCAAAAAATCATGCTCAAAATCAAAAAGCCCCAAATTTTTAGGTTCAAGAACCCTAAAATTATCATGCGTAAATTAGGCTCTGATACCATTATTAGTGTTCCAAGAACATTATAAGGATCTAATAAGAATGCATAATAATAGATTTGATCATTATAAGGTGCGGAATATACTTACAATGAGTTTTAGAGCTTTTAAAAATTTTGAGATCCAAGATCTCCAAGATCCAATCTTTATGATGATTCCAAGCTATTGAGGAGTTTCCCTATCACCTTTGTTCACTTCCAAAGTGCTAGCTTTTGTTGATTTGAAAATCAAATCAAAGAGAAGAGAGAGAGAGGAAATTCGGCCAAGCCTTAGTCCTTTAGGGTTTTGTGTTTTTGATTTGTGTCAAGTGTTCACACATGTTGAATTGTTTTTTTGTTATTTACCAAAAGGTGAAACCATTTCACCTTTTACCCAAAACAAGGTAGAGATTGGTAAATGGTTTTCATAAGGCAAAACAAGGTGGTTGTGTGGTGGGAACACCTACCACACTTTTGGCTCCAAATATTTGAATCCGAAATTTAAATATCTCTACGGGCATTTGACGCGGCTCGGTTCCGTTTAATCCGATTAAACGATCCTTCGTCGCTAAATAATTAAATCTAATTTAATTAAATAACGATGCCTCGTAAATATATACGAACGTCGTTCACGAACTAATTCTAAATTAATTCGTTCGTTCGCATTAAAGTCCGACTTTAATCTCTTAATGAAATCTAATCCATTTTAATATATCTGATATATTAATTTTAGCCCATTGGATAAATTAAATAGAAAAATCAAATTTAACTATTAAATTTATTTTACCGATTAATTCCAAATTAATCGCGTTCTTTCTCTACTAAACACTTTTAATGCCAGATTAAATAAAGCCCACATTAATCCCAGATTAATTTTCTCTCTCTTAATTAATCTCAGATTAATTCTAATTTAAGTCAACTGTCATCGGTGAATCCTTGGGAAGCGACCCAAGAGATCTCTGGATATGTTGGCAGTAAATCCGGTTATCGGACTATCCGATAAAGCGAGTACCTCGTACTACGTGCTTACCGATTTACAAGACATGGTTGGCTTCTAGCAAAGCACCGTGCCTACCCAATTCTCCAGAAATATTCTTAATGGAATATATAATCTATGTCAGACGTAGAATACCTAGTATTTCGTATTTCCGATCCAGTATCAGATGTCACGTGCTAGGCTTGGGGCTGGAATAGTGTCTGCCTCGTACGAAGCACATATCGGATATCAAACAACTAGTCTCTTTGAATCGGATAATCATGACCTTGTCACATTATCCCGATGGTTGCAACACAATAGAGAACGAGTTATGAATCCCTACGTGATCATCATCTCCATATGTCTGGAGTGATACTTCCTTCTTGACATCACATCCAATACACTACGATTCTCGATAAACCCAATAGAGGCGTACACAGAACCTGTTAAAGCCCTGGATGACCAAAACCAAAGTTTATCGATTGTCGCAAGTATTAGCGATGTAAGTCTCAGGTTAAGACCAAATACATCTACCCTGACGCAGACTCCCATAGACACATATACATACTACCAATGGAATTCCGCGGGGTCTATCCAGAGCGAAGCTGTTTTCCGTACCATCGGTAAAACACAATCTCCTATCGCACTTACATAAGTATCCTATACTTAAACATATGAGAACTGTGCCGTTATGCTCTCACAACGCGCACAAGTGCAATACTAGTCTATTCCGCATTATCGATGTCCAGTCTCGATAATACTACGACTAGGGATATTAATGATTAAACCTTTATGGATTGATACTGTCTCATATCATCTCAATCTGGAACTAATCATATGGACTTTTACCATTTATATATCATAGTAAAATAAATTACGAAATGATAAAAGGCAATTTCAATATTACATAGTCAATTTTGTACAAAAACACAATGTCTTTTACAAACAGTGACGCTATTGGTCATAATTATCTAACAATATATTACATTAAGAATATTTCTGGAGAATTGGGAGGCACAGTATTTTGCTATAAGCCAACCATGTCTTGTAAATCGGTAAAAACGTAGTACGAGGTACTTACGTGTTCGGATAGTCAGATAACCGGATTTACTGCCAACATATCCAAGGATCTCTTAGATCGCTTCCAGAAGATTCACCGATGATGTATGATTCGAACATTATTAATCTTGGATTAATAGCGGAGAGATTTTATCTGGGATAAAATACTATTTAAAGAGAGAGAACGATTAATTTGGAATTAATCGATTAAATAATATATTCGATATATTAAATGAAATTAGATTTCGACCCGAAATTAAAATTAGATTTTAATTCGGGCAAACGAGTTAGTTTAGAATTAATTCGTAAACGATGTGAATAGTAAATTTGATTTAATTACGTCGCAACAGAAAATTCGTTAATTCGGAATTAACGAAACCGAGCCCAGGATGTATTTGCGAGGCCGCTCCGATTTTGAATCAAGTGCACCCACAAGTTACATCGCTCATCACATCGTATGTCACTTTAGTGATGGATGTCAATTCACCTTTTTGGTGAGTGACATGTAGTCACTATTCATGATATTGGTGGTTGTGGGTATTTAATGAAATTTTGGCTCCAAAATTTTGGTTGGACTTTTGGAAAGTATATACCAATATTTTGTAAAGGATTTTTTATTATTGTTTTGAGAAAATAAAAGGAAAAACAAAGAAAACTCTCTCTCCCTCTTTAGCATTTCCGTGAGCTTCTCTTCAAGGAAAGGAAAATTGTTTTTCTTCCTATCTTGCTAGCACACTTCAAGAATCAAACAAAGCTGTTAGGGAAACCAACCTTGGAGCTTGGAATCAAAAGACAAAGCTTGGAGCTTGGTTTTTCACCTTGGCCGAATTCAACAAAGAAGTCTTGGAGTTCATTTTCTTCTCAACACATCTCAAATCCGTTCAATGTAAGTGTGTTTCTGCCTCACTTCATTTTGTATTCATTCTTTTCAATGCTTAAACTTGATCTTGGGAACACAATAGAAACCAACAAATGGTATCTTGAGCCTAATTTGAGCATGAAATATATTAGAGTTCATAACATGAAATTTGGATAAAATTGATTTGAGCATGATTTGATGAAATTGTTTGATTAAGTATGCTTGAATGATGATAACATAGTGTTATGCATGATCAATTTCATGAAATATGAATTGGATTAATTTTTCCCCAAACCATTGGCTTGGCCGAGAGCATGTAGAACCATAATGGTCATGGTATTTTGTTCTTTTGATCATCGGATGACATAAAAGACTTAGGAAATGATGATTTAATATTCAATCGGATTGAAAACGAAATCGGACTTAAAAACCCTAAGAATGCTGTAGCTATTGAGCATGAAATGAGATGATTTTTTGTTCAATGACGTTGGACATGTGTTGATGATGATTAGCATGATTAATGGATTAAATTAGTATTTTGGAAATGTTAATTTAGTAAATTAATCATGGTTAGACACTTTAATTAATTGAATTTTGAAATTTGGAAAATTAAGATTTAATTAATTGGACTTGATTTAGAATTGGGCTTTATATGTTGTATTTGGGCCTTATGGACTTGGTTGGGCCAAGTAAGTTTGGGCCAAATGGATTGGATCCAAATTGGGCCTAAACCACTCCATTAAGTCCAAATATAACAAATGGGCTTTAAATATTTAATTGGGCTTTAAATATTTAATTGGGCCTAATGGGCCGAAATTGATTTCTTGGAAAAATAAGGGTGATTCCTTAATTAGGTTTTGACATTTGGGTTTGACCCATATTGATCAAAGTCCATGCCTTATGAAATCAATTGAAAGCCTATTTGACTTTAATTAAACAACATTGGATATTAATTGGGCTTTGAGGCCCGTTTAGATTAGATTTGGAATCTAAGTCATGAAAGCGCATTAAAAGTGTGAATTATTTAATTTAGAATTAAATAAATAATAACTATTGAATATAAATTAAATTGGATTTAATATAGTAGTTCGATATAATTCAAGAATTCGTACTTCGAGTACTTATTATCAAACGAGTTGGACTCGCGCAAATCAAATCGTTGTTTGAACATTGAATGATCACTTAATTCAAAGATTAATTAATTGGATTAGATTGATTGAATAACATTCTATGAATGAATACATGGATGTGTTGAATGAATAATGTATATCGGATGGAAATTATAAGGGAAATGGCAATTTTGGAAATTGTTGTAAATTTAGAATTATTAAATGGGACCTGCGTGTCCAGCCTTATCTCTTTTGATTTTTTGTATTCTCTTCTCATCTAATTCCCCTCAATGTTAATGAGGTTTCTATTATTATATTATGTAATTGGGTAGAAGTTAGAATAGTGCTAGCTGGGGAGAGGAAATGGAGTGATTTGTTCTATGAATAATTTGTGCGATATCCATTCGTATAGCATTATTATTTTATTTCTGCGCCTTATTATGTTTTTAGAATGCATGATTAAGGGTGTATGATGAGACCTTAACAAAGATAATTAATTGATTGCCAATTAAGCGAAAAAACCCTCAAAACATATTAAGCGTTTTTCTTCCATTGAGTGATTCTTACTCAAGATCCAAGATTAGCACTGGTTTATTGGCCAAAGTCAAGACCTTTTTCCCTCGCGGATGTGTTTGAATCATGAAGGCCTTGTTCCATATCAATGTATTGTCCAAGTTGTGATTTGTTGGGCAAAGTTAAGATCACTTTTTGTCCATCGACATTGATTATGAAGCTTTCCAAAGTCAATGGGTCCCGCTTAACTGAAATCATTAAGCTTGTTGTGCCAAAGCCAAGGCTTAGTTGATTCAGAGGAAAAAGGTTAGGCAAATATATTGGATATATTGGCACATACATTATATATATGTTTCAGACTTGGAGGTCCACCTACCGGATCTAGGAATTGGATGAGATCCAATTGATCTTAGAGATCTACCTAGTTAAATATCATACAGCTTGTTAGCCAAAGTCAAGGTTGTGTGTTATTTAACGAGATCCTAGCCCACTAGGAAACTAGGTTTCCCGAGTACTCAACAGAGGGTTAGAGGCTCGCCGAAAAATTGTGGGAGGCTAGCATTGAATTTGTAATTTCGTTCAAATACTTAGATTTACGAGCTTTCAAATTATTTCGTCAATTATTTTTATTAGTTTGACTAATATAATTTTATTTTTTTTGTAACCGTTAGAATGTACCCAAACATTGTTAATTGGATAATTAGATTATCGCAATTAAAATGACTGGAAAGAACAGTTTCAGGGATATTATCATGGGCGATAATGTTTTCAATGGCACAAACTTTTCCGACTGGGAGATAAATCTCAGAATTGTTCTGGGATCCGAGAAGTTACTCTATACGATAGAAAAACCTCTTGGGCTTAAGCTTGGAGCTGAGGAAATAGTTGAGCGTGAGCTTTGGAAGACTCACAGCAATGACAACTGCACCGCTCAGTCCATTATGCTTGCTACCATGGCTCAGCAATTCCGTCGACAGAACAAGGGATTGGATCCCTATAACATGTTGGCAAAGTTACACGATCTTTATCGATCTAATCTTAGATCGCAAAGATATGAGTTGCAGAAGAAGCTCTTCCGTGCACGTATGTCAGAGGGTACATCTGTTGAGCACCACGTGTCACATATGATTGCTGACATCGAGCAACTGTCTCAGATAGGCAATATCTTCGAGGCTGAGACCTCCATAGATTTGATCTTGCAGTCTCTCCCTGACACTTAGAGTGGGTTCGTCATGAACTATAATATGCTGAACCAAGATGATACTCTTGGAGAGTTAATGTCCATCCTGAAAGAGGCTGAAAAGGAGCTTCTAAAGGGCA
Source organism: Zanthoxylum bungeanum (assembly GCA_019454045.1). NCBI lineage: Eukaryota > Viridiplantae > Streptophyta > Magnoliopsida > Sapindales > Rutaceae > Zanthoxylum > Zanthoxylum bungeanum. The sequence continues at coordinate 148,741 of SKCR01041049.1, forward strand.
AGAAGCGCGAGGCACACTTCGCTTCCACATGTCAGACTCTTAGGGCTTGGCCCAAGGTGACTGGAGGTGTGAAGAAGAAAAAGCATAAGAACAAGGGCAAGGCCAAATCATCAAAGGGTTCTGGGAAACCCAAGGATAAATCCCAAGATGTATGTCTGCAGTACGACAAGCGAGATCATTGGAAGCGTGACTGCCGCGAGTACAAGGCACAAATGAAGGAGATTAAATCGGGCAAGGCACCGGCTTCAGGTATGTTTGTTATAGAAATAAACATGTCTACTTCTAGTTTTAAAAATTGGTTTTTTGATTCTGGTTGTGGTACTCACATATGTACTGATGTGCAAGATCTGCGGATTATGGGAGACTGGCCTTAGGGGAGATTGATCTATGCGTCAGGAATGGGACTCGAGTTGCCGTTTTGGCCGTGGGCACTTATGTTTTGGAACTTAAGGCTTAAAGTAAGTGACAAAGATGAAACTTATATGTGGCATTGTCATCTAGGACATATAAACAAGACATGTATATCCAAACTTTCGAAGAGTAGGTACTTGGACGGATTTGTTCCTAATTCATATGACATCTGCGAATCTTGTTTATTTAGCAAAATGCCTAAAACACCTTTTAGCGGAAAGGGTATACGTGCCACCGAACTGTTAGCCCTCGTTCATACTAACGTATGTGGGCCTATGTCTAGCCAGGCTAGAGGTGGATATGAATACTTTGTAACCTTTACGGATGATGCATCGCGTTATGGTTATGTGAATCTTATGAGACATTAGTCGAAAACCTTTGAGAAATTTAAAGTGTTTCGACACGAAGTAGAAAAGCAAACCGGAAAAGTATTAAGACATTACGGTCGGACCGTGGTGGCGAATACTTAAGAAATGAGTTTCTTGATTACTTGAAAGAATATGGTATTCTTTCACAGTGGACTACTCCTAGAACACCGCAATTAAACGGTTTGTCCGAACGGAGAAATCGAACTTTATTGGACATGGTAAGGTGTATGATGAGTCGCACGGAGATACCTATTTCCTTCTGGGGATATGCATTGAACAGTGCAATACTTATTTTGAATAAGGTTCCATCAAATTCTGTTCAACAGACACCGTATGAGATATGGACATGAAACAAACCGGGTTTCTCATTCCTAAAGATTTGGGGTTGCTAGGCATACGTCAAACATTTGGATGGTACCAAACTTGAACCCAAATCGGATAAATGCCTATTCGTAGGATATCCTAGGAAAACCAAAGGAGATTACTTCTATCACCCACAAGAGAACAAAGTATTTGTTGCTCTACATGCGGTTTTCCTTGAGAAGGAATTCCTAAATGCAGTGATAAGTGGGAGGAAAGTAGAACTCGATGAAAATCAGAGTGATATTGTTCCTGGCACATAATCAATAACAGAATATGAACAGTCCATCTGGGATGTGACTGTATCATAATCTTCGATTACAGAAGGACCTCGTAGGTTGGAGAGAGTCAGGAAACAACCTGAGAGGTATGGGTTTATGATCTCACCTCATGTAGATATTAATCTCATTGAGGATAACGAACCGGCTACGTATGATGAACCAATACAAGATATCGATTCCTCTTTATGGCAAGATGCCATGAAGTCCGAGATGGATTCCATGTACACCAACCAAGTTTGGACACTGGTTGATGCACCAGAAGGCGTAAAGCCTATTGGTTGTAAATGGGTCTTCAAGAAGAAGACTGACATTGATGGCAACATACAAACGTACAAAGCTAGGCTTATTGCAAAGGGGTATCGTCAATGACATGGTGTCGATTACGACGAAACTTTCTCACTCATTGCCATGATTAAATCCATTCGGATAATGCTTTCTATTGCTGCATATTTCGATTACGAGACATGGCAAATGGACGTCAAAACCGCTTTCCTTAACTGAAACCTTTTTGAGGATGTTTACATGCAACAGCCTGACGGTTTTGTCGTACCAAGACTTGCAAATAAGGTTTGTAAGTTAAATTGATCCATTTATAGATTGAAGCAAGCATCACGGTCTTGGAACCAACGTTTTGATAAGATCATAAAAGAATATGATTTCATACAAAACGAGGAAGATCCTTGTGTCTATAAGAAGGCTAGTGGGAGCGCACTGACATTCATAGTCCTTTATGTTGATGATGTATTGCTTATTGGCAAGACATTCCCATGTTAACGTTGGTGAAAGCTTGGCTTTCATTAAAATTCTCCATGAAAGATCTAGGAGAAGCAGCCTTTATTCTAGGAATAAAGATATACCGGGATAGATCTAGAAAGCTGATTGGACTCTCCCAGAGTACATATGTTGACAAAGTGTTGAAGAGATTCAACTTGGATCAGTCCAAGAGGGGACTGTTACCAGTGTCACATGGCATCACTCTATCTAAGGACATGTGTCATAAAACTCAAGATGATAGAGACAGCATGAGTCGGATACCGTTCACCTCAGCAGTCAAATCGATCATGTATGCCATGATATATATGCGACCTGATGTCTCCTATGCTTTGAGCATGTGTAGTCGCTATTAGGCCGATCCAGGTGAAGGTCACTGGATGGCGGTTAAGAATATCCTTAAGTATCTTAGACGAACTAAGGATGCTTTCTTAATCTATGGAAATGGAGAACTTGAGGTAACTGGGTACACTGATGTAAATTTTCAAACCAACAAAGACGACTGTAAGTCGCAATCCGGGTACATATTTTGTTTGAATAACGGAGCAGTAAGTTGGAAATCTTCCAGGCAAGAGACTGTTGCCGATTCAACAACAGAAGCGGAGTATATTACTGCAGCTGAAGCAGCAAAATAGGCAGTTTGGATCCGAAAATTCCTATTGGATTAGGAGTAGTTCCGTTAGCAGCTTAGCCAGTTCCATTATATTGTGACAATAACGGGGCTATAGCACAAGCTAAGGAACCGCGATCTCTTCAACGATCTATGCATGTTCTTCGACGTTTCTATCTGATTCGTGAGATCATACATCGTGGTGATGTGAAGATCGAGAAGGTCGCATCAGATGACAACTTTGCAGATCCGCTGACGAAAGCTATTCCTCGGCAAAAGTTTGAGCGACATGTACATAGTTCAGGTGTTAGATGCTTAAGTGACTGGCTATAGGCCAAGTGGGAGATTGTTGGACAGTTATGACCCATAGCGTCACTATTTGTAAAAGATTTTGTGGTTTTTATACAAATTAACTATGTAGCAATGGAAATTGCCTTTTATCATTTTATAATTTAATTTACTTGGATATATAAATGGTAAAAGTCCTTATGATTAGTTCTGGATTGATAAGATATGAGAAAGTATCAATCTATAATGGTTTAATCATTAAAACATCCCTAGTCATAGTATTATCGAGATTGAACATCGATAATGCGGAATAGACTAGTATTGCACTTGTGCGTGTTATGGAAGCGTAACAGCAAAGTTCTCTTATATTTAAGTATTTGATACTTATGCAAGTGCGATAGGAGGTTGTGTTTACCGATGGTACGGAAACAACTTCGCTCTGGATAGACCCCGTGGAATTTCATTGGTAGTGTGACTATGTGTCTATGGGAATCAACATCAGGGTAGGTGTATTTGATCTTAACCTGAGACTTGCATCACTAGTACTTGCGACAATCGATACGCTTTGGTTTTGGTCGTCCAGGACTTTAATAGGTTCTGTGTACGCCTCTTATGGGTTTATTGAGAATCGTAGTGTATTGGATATGATGTCAAGACGGAAGTATCACTTCAGACATATAGAGATGATGATCACGCAGAGATACAGAACTGGTTCTCTATTATGTTGCAACCATCGGGATAATATGACTAAGTCATGATTATCCGATTAAAGAGACTAGTTATTTGATATCCGATATATGCTTCGTACAGGACAGACACTATTCCAGCCCCAGGCCTTGCATGTGACATCCGATACTGAATCGCTAGACGCAATACTACATATACTACGCCTGACAAAGATCATATATTCCATTAAGAATATTTCTGGAGAATTGAGAGGCAGAACGCTTTGCTAGAAACCAACCATGTCTTGTAAATAGGTAAAAACATAGTACGAGGTACGTACATGTTCGGATAGTCCGATAACCGAATTTACTGCCAACATATTCAGGGATCTCTTGGGTCGTTTCCTGAAGATTCACTGATGACGTATGATTCGAACATTATTAATCTTGGATTAATAGCGAAGAGATTTTATCTAGGATAAAATACTATTTGAAGAGAGAGAACGATTAATTTCGAATTAATCGATTAAATAATATATTCGATATATTAAAGGAAATTAGATTTCGACGCATAATTAAAATTAGATTTTAATTCTGGCAAGCGAGTTAGTTTAGAATTAATTCGTAAGCGACATGAAAGTAAATTTGATTTAATTACGTCGCAACGTAAAATTTGTTAATTCGGAATTAACGAAACCGAGCCCGGGATGTATTTGCGAGGCCACTCCGATTTTGAATCAAGTGCGTCCATAAGTCACATCGCTCGTCACATCACAAGTCACTTTAGTGATGGATGTCAATTCACCTTTTTTGTGAGTGACATGCAGTCACTATTCATGATGTTTGTGGTTGTGGGCATTTAATGAAATTTTGGCTCCAAAATTTTGGTTTGACATTTGGAAAGTATATACCAATATTTTATAAAGGATTTTTTATTATTGTTTTGAGAAAACAAAAGGCAAAACAAAGAAAACCCTTTCTCTCTCTTTAGCATTGCCGTGAGCATCTCTCCAAGGAAAGGAAAATTGTTTTTCTTCATATCTTGCTAGCACACTTCAAGAATCAAACAAAGGTGTTAGGGAAAACCAACCTTGGAGCTTGGAATCAAAAGACAAAGCTTGGAGCTTGGTTTTTCACCTTGGCTTAATTCAACAAATGAGTCTTGGAGTTCAATTTCTTCTCAACACATCTCAAATCCGTTCAATGTAAGTGTGTTTCCGCCTCACTTCATTTTGTATTCATTCTTTTCAATGCTTAAACTTGTTCTTGGGACTGTTGGTTTTATTCTAGGTCCCAAGATCATCAAACAAGCATGAAGATGTGTGAAATACATATCAAAGAAGTTAGGGAATACTTACATTGATCGGATGAGACGAAACGACGAACAAAAACTTCAAAAATGCTCACTGGTTTAGGCACTCACTGCAGCAGATTTTTGTCCAAGAATTTCAGTTTTGAGCTGAGATTTGAGCCTCAAATTTGCGTCAAACGATTCCTGGCTCGTGGGTGAGTTTCCCTAACACCTTCGTATACATCTTACGAGTATGCTAGCACTTGGATTTTACCGCAAAACCCTAAAAAATACATCATCATTTTCGGCCAACATGGGCAGTCCACTTCCTTAGGAGTGACTTGTAGAGAGGGAAGAGAGATGGAAAAATGAATTAGGTTAAGGGAAAAGGTGTCCAACATTTCACTTATATATTTTCCAAAAATACTAAAGCATTTACCATTTATTTTATGCTTTTAAAAAATAATAAAACAAATGTAATTACTTTATTTAATTCTTTTACCCTTGGTAAAAGGTGAAAAGGAAAAGCCTTTCACTTTTCCAAAAAGTTAAAATCTTTTCCCCACAAAATTTCCCTCCAAATCTTAAAGGTCAAAGTCAAAGAGTCAAAGTTGCTTTTCCAAAAAGTGATTTGACTTTTATGCTTGCGATGTGATTTGCGATGCGACTTGCGGCACGTGATTCAAAATCGACGTAACTTCGCAAACACATTCCGAGCTCGGTTTCGATAATTCTAAAATAACGATTTTCTCGATGCCTCGTTAATAAATCCAATTTACTAATCACGTCGCTCGAGAATTAACTATAAATTAATTCAAGTGCCCTAATTAAAATCTAATTTTAATTCCTAATCGAAATTCAATTTCGTTTAATATATCGAATATATTATTTATCGATTAATTCCAAATTAATCGTTCTCTCTCTTTAAATTGATATTTTATCCTAGAAAAGTTATCTCTGCAATTAATCCTAGATTAATTTTCTCTCTCTTCTAATTAATCCCAGATTAATATATAATACGAGTCATACGTCATCGGTGTATCATTGGGAAGCGACCCATGAGATCTCCGGATATGTTGGTAGTAAATTCGGTCGTCGGACTATCAAAATAAACACATAACCATAACGCGATGCCACATCCGTATAGGTCACGAAATATTCATATCCAAATCTAGCCTAGCTAGATATTGGCCCACTAACTTCACTATGAATAGGGCTTACAGATCGATGGCATATATCACTATTACCAAGTAAATAATATTTTTTGTACTTTACCTAAAGAACTAGATTCGTAGACTTTATTTGAATAATCAAATCAGTCCTAGTACTCACTCTTCAAAAGTGTGGATATACGAGTCTTGTTTATTGTGTCCTAGACAACAATGCCACATTTAAGTCTCTTCTGATCAAATCAGTAAGAGCTATTTACTTGTCATATAATATGTTTGAGATTTATTTACATTCAAAATATAAATACTGTAATTCACATCTAATGTGTTTATCTCAATATCATCTTTATATAATGAAATACTTTAGTGTTCTAGAATATAAAGGTTTAGCCGCAACGGATTAAACACTGATATAGAGATAATGTTCCTAGTCCCGCTAGTTACATTATAACAGTTTCCTAATTTAAGTACATACCCCAATGGTAGTTCCTAAACTTAGGTATCTTCGGTCGAAACAGCGACTTTCGTCCCGTTTCCGATTCGCAGATTAATCTCAGCTTGAAGTCAGTATCCTGCTCACAGCAGATTCTGAGCATCAATACATATATTTTATGTACCACACTAAGTATTTAAAATCCAATTTCAATACTAGTAGTGAACATAATAATGACGAATATATTTAAAGTCAGAGCCTTGCTCTTTCTTTAATTCCTTCATGTCTGCCATATCCAAACGGCAGTTATGTTTGGATATATTCTTTATCTTCCCAGAAGATCTTAATGATTTTACCTTTACCCTTTTCAATATTTCAGAAGCCTTCGGCCAAGCCTTCGGTTTCTAGAATATTGAAGTAAGGTGCGCCTTGCGCTATTAGCCTAATTGTAAAGTTTGACTTTATCTCCTTGAGAATAGTCATTAACTCTCCAAGAGTTATTAATTGCAATTTTAATACTTTTTAAATCTAAACATAGATTTATGATAAGTATGTTGGATTAAGCACTAAAGTTATCATTGCATAAACCTTCCAAAGATTATGCTTTACTTATTTGTTTAATTCTAGGCTTAGGCTTAACAAGTTATTTTATCAAATAAAGTAACTTATTATTTATTTCCAGGACCATCATGAAATTATTCCCAATTTGAAAATTAAACCATTTAAACATTTTAATCCAAGATTATGTTTTAAATGTCCAATCTTTCAATAAATTCTTGATTTTAATAGTCTAACTATTTAATCAATAATTAAGGTACTAATAATTATAATGATTACAATAGTCTAACTATTTAATCAACTATAATTCAATAGATTAAAATCAATTATATTGATCACGATAATCCAATTATAAAATCAACTATAATTGAATAGTTTGAATATATAGTCCAACTATTTAATAAAACAACAATTTAAATATTAGTCTAACTGACATTAAATCATAACGACGAATGATATTTGATTGAGCGCGTATGGCAAGTAATTGAACGAGTATTGCAAATTCAATTCTTACCTCCCACTATTTTTTCGGCGAGCCTCTAACCCTCTGTCGAGTACTCGGAAAACCGCGTTTCCTAATGGGCTAGGATCCCGTTAAATATCACACAATCTTGACTTTGGCCAACAAATTGTATGATAATTAACTAGGTAGATCCCTAAGATCAATTGGATCCAATCCAATCCAATTCCTAGATCCAGTAGGCGGATATCCAAATCCTTAACATATATCTTATATATGCCAATACATCTAATGTATTGCCTAACCTTTTTCCTCTGAATCAACTAAGCCTTGGCTTTGGCACAACAAGCTTAATGATCCCAGTCAAGCGCGACCCATTGACCATGGAAAGCTTTGTAATCAATGTCGATGGACAAGAAGTGGTCTTGACTTTGGCCAACAAACCACAACTTGGACAAGACACCAATATAGAACAAAACTCTCGTGATTCAAACACATCTTCGACGGACAAAGGGCTTGAATTTGGCCAACAACCCAATGCCAATCTCGGATCCTGAGTAAGAATCACTCAATGGAAGGAAAAACGCATGATATTTGATGAGGGTTTTTCGCGTGCAAATTGGCTACCAATTTATTATCTTTGTTAAGGTCTCATCATCATACACCCTTAAACATGCATTCTAAATACATAATAAAGCGCATATGAAAATAAAAAATAATGATATGCAGATGGATACTTAACACATTGATCCTAGATCAAATCTCTCTTTAACTCTCATGCTAGCACTAGTATCACTTCTACCCGTTACACTACACTTCTAAAGAAAACTCATATACATTGAGGGGAATATGTGAGAAGAGAATACAAATAGAATAGAGGTGATAAGGCTGGACACGCAGGTCCAATTTAATAAATCAAATTTATTACAACAATTTCCAAAATTACCCCCACCCGACTAATATCCATCCGATATACACTATTCATTCATCACAACCAAGTATTCACACAAGCATGTTATCAATCAATCTAATCAAATTAATTAATCTGATAATTAGTGATCATCCAATGTTCAAACAACGATTTGATTTTGATCGAGTCAAACTCGTTTTGCGAATAAGTACTCAAAGTACGAATTCTCGAATTAAATTAAACTACGTCATTAAATCCTATTTAATATGCATTCAATTCTAATTCGTTATTTAATTCCAAATTAAATATTACACTTTAATAATAAACCTTTTACGACTTAAATTCCAAATTTAATCGCAACGCGTCTCAAAGACCGATTAACGTCCAACGTCAATTCAATTAAAGTCCAATGAGCTTTTAATTGATTTCTTAAGGCGTGGACTTTTGGTCAACTCGGGTCAAACCGAATAACCAAAATCCAATCCGGGATTTAAACCATAAGCCCATAAATCAATCTTGGCCCATTAGGCCCAATTAAACTTTAAAGGTTCATTAAGTCACATTTGGGCTTTATGGAAGCGGTTTTGGGCCCAATTGGATCCAATCCAATTTGCCTAAACCCAACTTTGTACAACAAAGCCCAACAAACCCAATGACAACTTTAAAAGCCCAAATCCAATTTTAAGGCCCAATTAATTAAATACAAAAATCCAATTTCACATTCAATTAACCTAAAGTGTATTACATGATTAATTACCCAAATAACATTTCTAAAACATTAATTTATACAATTAATCATGCACAATTTCATTATCACATGTCTAACACATTAATAATGAAAAATCAAACCCATATTCGTGCTTCAAAGTCTTGGCAATTGGGGATTTTATGTCCGATTCAAATTCAATCCAATCAATTACACAATCGACATTAAATCATATACCCAAATGATTTCCAATTCATCTAATGAACAAAAAATCAAAATTCTAAGACAATAAGGGCTTATTAAATTCGGCCACCTTAAGCAAATTGGGGAAAAATGATCCAATCACATTTTCATGAAATTGATCCAATCAATCTTCAATTCAACCATATTAAGCATACTTAATCATCCAATTTCATAAAATCATGCTCAAATTCAAAATACCCAATTTATCATTTTAGGCCAACATTAACATTTGGGGAAAAATGTTTCAAACATTAATTCATGAAATTGATCTAATCAATATTCAATTCAACATGTATTAAGCACACTCAAACATCCAATTTATTCAAATCATGCTCAAATACAAAATACCCAAATTTTAAGCCCTAAACTTTCATGCTTGAACCTAGGCTCTTGATGCCATTGTTGGTTTTATTCTAGGTCCCAAGATCATCAAACAAGTATGAAGATGTGTGAAATATATATCAAAGAAGTTGCGGAATACTTACTTTGATCGGTTGAGACGAAAAAGACGAACAAAAACTTCAAAAATGCTACTGGTTTAGGCGCCCACTGCAGCAGATTTTTGTCCATAATTTCAGTTTTGAGCTGAGATTTGAGCCTCGAATTTGCGTCAAACGATTCCGGCTCGTGGGTGAGTTTCCCTAACACCTTCGTATACCTCTTAGGAGTGTGCTAGCACTTGGATTTTGCCACAAAATCCTCAAAAATGCATCATCATTTTCGGCCAACATGGGCAGTCCACTGCCTTGGGCGTGACTTGTAGAGAGGGAAGAGAGATGGAAAAATGAATTAGGTTAAGGGAAAAGGTGTCCAACATTTCACTTAATATATTTTCCAAAAATACTAAAGCATTTACCATTTATTTTATGCTTTTAAAAAATAATAAAACAAATGTAATTACTTTATTTAATTCTTTTACCATTGGTAAAAGGTGAAAAGGAAAAGCCTTTCTCTTTTCCAAAAAGTTAAAATCTTTTCCCCCCAAAATTTCCCTCCAAATCTTAAAGGTCAAAGTCAAAGAGTCAAAGTTTCTTTTCCAAAAAGTGATTTGACTTTTATGACTTGCGATGTGATTTACGATGTGACTTGTGGCACGTGATTCAAAATCGACGTAACTTCGCAAACACATTCCGAGTTTCGATAATTCTAAATTAACGATTTTCTCGATGCCTCGTTAATAAATCCAATTTACTAATCATGTCGCTCGAGAATTAATTCTAAATTAATTCAAGTGCCCTAATTAAAATCTAATTTTAATTCCTAATCGAAATCCAATTTCGTTTAATATATCGAATATATTATTTATCGATTAATTCCAAATTAATCGTTCCTCTCTTTAAATTGATATTTTATCCTAGATAAGATATCTCCGCAATTAATCCCAGATTAATTTTCTCTCTCTTCTAATTAATCCCAGATTAATATATAATGCGAGTCATACGTCATCGGTGTATCATTGGGAAGCGACCCATGAGATCTCCGGATATGTTGGCAGTAAATTCGGTCGTCAGACTATCCAAACACGTTAGTACCAAGTATTACGTTTTACCGATTTACAAGACAAGGTTGGCATCTAGCAAAGCGCCATGCCTACCCATTCTCCGGAAATATCCTTACAGGAATATGTGATCTATATCAGGCGTAGTATACGTAGTATACGTATTTCGATCCAGTATCGGATGATCACGCGCTAGGCATGGGGCTGGATATATGTCTGCCCCGTACGAAGCACATGTCGGATGGCTGGTAACTAGCTCTATATAATCGGATATACATGACCGAGTCATAATATCCTGATAGCCGCGCAGCATATAAGAGCACTAATACCGTATCCTACGTGACCATCATCTCCATATGACTGGAGTGACACTTCCGTCTTGACATCACACCCAATACACTACGATTCTCAATATACCCAGCATTGACGTACACAGAACCTGTTAAAGCCCTGGACGACCTCAGCTAAAGTATATTGATTGTCGCAAGTATTAGCGGTGCAAGTCTCAGGTTAAGACCACATACACCTACCTTGATTGCAGACTCTCACAGACACAAAGTCATACTACCAATAGGATTCTGCGCTGGTCTAATCCAGAGCGAAGCTGTTTCCCGTACCATCTGTGAAACACAACCTCCTATTACACTTACCTGAGTATCCTATACCCAGATATACGAGAACTATGCCGTTATGTCTCACATAACACGCACAAGTGTTATACTAGTCTTTTACACATATATCGATGTCCAATCTCGACAATGCTCTGACTATGGATGTTTAATGATTTATCCTTCGTTGATTGATACTGTCTCATATCATTCTCAATCTAGGAACAAATCATAAGGACCTCCTATCATTTATATATCTAAGGTGATCTAATCACAAATGATAAGAGTGCAATCTCCTTTGTCACATAGTTAATTTGTACAACAACACTATGATCTGTACAAATAGTGACGCTATGGGTCATAACTGTCCAACAGGGACCACATTAGAAACCAATATGATGAGAAGAAAATATATCAATATTTATCGCTCGAGTTTTATAAATGTTTTGATGTGTTTTAGTTTATTTTACAGATAAAATAAAATCGGGACTTAATGGAATCAATTAGGACAAAATATGGAACAAATAAGGGTAAAAACTGGACTTGATAGTTTAATTTTGGAGATTGGAAACTTGATATGACATTCTAACGAAATACAATTTCAGAAGTTTCAACATTGCACAATTATTGTATTTTGGCCATAACTTTTTATTCTGATATCGAATCGAGGTGATTCAAGTTCTCATTAAAGAAGACTTAAATATCTACAATTTTGAAGTTTATAAGATTTTTGAATTCTGAAGTTTTCATTATCGAAAATGATGAAACATCTGGAAGTGTGTTATGTGTAATTATTAAAGTCATTTTCAAAAATAAAATATGGAAATTGTCAAACTTCCACCAAACATGCAAACCTGTTTGGTGGAGGATTTGGTGACATGTTTAGTGGAGAAAATGATGGAAGCCTTCATATTTTCCTATAAATTCCAAGCTAAACTTTGTAAATTTTTCATGCTTTCTTTATGGGATTACTCTATAAAAACCTAAAAGAAAATGTCTTGCATGTTTATTTAAGTTTTCTTGTATTTTTTCTTTATTTATTTTAAAAAAAAATTATTTATTTTTAATTACATCATGAGTAGGTAATTTCTTTTTGCTAGAGTCTGGGGTGAAACTTTTAATATAATAATTTAGATTTACTCCCTTAATTTAAATAAGTAAATTAAATTAATTATTTACCGTCTATATAGTGTTGATTCTAATGTGGGCCCAAGATCATATTTGAACACTGAAAAGAATGAATACTCAAAGCAGTGAGGCGGAATCACACTTACATTGAATGGATTTTGAAGAAGGTGAACACCAAATCTCTTTGTTCTATTCGGCCAAGGTGTCATTTGATGATGATGAACAAGCTCTAAGCTTTGTAAGGATTCCAAGCTCTTGAGATGGTTTCCCTATCACCTTGTATTGATTCTTTGAGTGCTAGCTCTTGGTAATATTACAACAAAATCACATTCTCCTTCCTTGTTGAATTCGGCCAAAGAAGAGAAAATGGGAGAGTGTATTTTCTTAGTGTTGGGCGTGAATGAGAGAGAGATGGGAGAGGAGTGTCTTGACTTGATTTTATATTTCAAAAATTAAAATCCTTAACCAAATCCAAATATTTGGTAAAAGTCTTTCAAGCCATCAACATGTCCACTTGTGTGTCATACAAGTCTTCACTAACTTCCATCACAATAAAGTGAATGAATGACTAGTGATGTGACATGTGATGTGACTTGTGGGCCCCACTTGATTCGAAATTCGAGTGGGCCCGCAAATACTCTCGGGCTCGGTTTCGCTAATTCTAAATTAACGAATTTTCTGTTGTGATGTTATTAAATTAATTTAATTAAATAATTATGCCTAGCAAAATTACTTTTCAATTCGCTTGCGAATTAATTCTAAATTAACTCGTTTGCCCGAATTAAAATCCAATTTTAATTCCGCGTCGAAATCTAATTTCATTTAATATATCGAATATATTATTTTACCTATTAATTCCGAATTAGTCATTTCTCTCTCTTCAAATAGTATTTTATCCTAGATAAAATTCTCCGTAATTAATCCTAGATTAATTATGTTCGAATCAAACGTCATCGGTGAATCTTCGGGAAGCGACCCAAGAGATCCCTGGATATTTTGGCAGTAAATCTGGTTGTCGGACTATCCGAACACGTACGTACCTTGTACTACGTTTTTACCGATTTACGAGACATGGTTGGCTTCTAGCAAAGCACCATGCCTACCCAATTCTCCAGAAATATTCTTAATGGAATATATGATCTTTTTCAGGCGTAGTATACGTAGTATTATGTATAGCGATCCAGTATCGGTTGTCACATGCAAGGCCTGGGGCTGGAATAGTATCTGCCCCGTTCGAAGCATATATCGGATATCAAGCAACTAGTCTCTTTAATCGGATAATCATGACTTAGTCATATTATCCCGATGGTTACAACACAATAGAGAACCAGTTCTATATCTCTGCGTGATCATCATCTCCATATGACTGAAGTGATACTTCCATCTTGACATCACATCCAATACACTACGATTCTCAATAAACCCAGAAGAGGCGTACACAGAACCGGTTAAATCCCTGGATGACCAAACCAAAGTATATTGATTATCGCAAGTATTAGAGGTGCAATTCTCAGGTTAAGACCAAATACACCTACCCTGAAGCGGACTCCCATAGACACATAGACATATTACCAATGGGATTCTGCGGGGTCTATCCAGAGCGAAGCTGTTTCCGTACCATCGGTAAACACAACCTCCTACCGCACTTACATAAGCATCCAATACTTAAATATATGAGAACTATGTTGTTACGCTTCCATAACACGCACAAGTGCAATACTAGACTATTCCGCATTATCGATGTCTAATCTCGATAATACTATGATTGTGGATGTTTTAATGATTAAACCATTATGGATTGATACTGTCTCATGTCTTATCAATCCGTAACTAATCATAAGGACTTTTACCATTTTTATATCCAAGTAAATAAATTACAAAATGATAAAAGGAAATTTTCCATTGCTACATAGTTAATTTGTACAAAAACCACAATGTCTTTTACAAATAATGACTCTATGGGTCATAACTGTCCAACAATCTCCCACTTGGCCTATAGCCAGTCACTCAAGCATCTAACACCCGAACTATATACATGTCGCTTAAACTTTTACTGAGGAATAGCTTTCGTCAGCGGATCTGTAAGGTTGTCATCTGATGCGACCTTCTCGATCTTCACATCGCCACGATGTATGATCTCACGAATCAGATGGAAATGTCGAAGAACATGCTTGGATCATTAATGAGACTGCAGTTCCTTAGCCTGCACTATAGCCCCGTTATTGTCACAATACAATGGAAAGGGCTCAGCTGCTAACGGAACTACTCCTAATCCAATTAGAAATTTTCGGATCCAAACTACTTTTTTTTACGGCTTCAGCTACATCAATATACTCCCCTTCTGTTGTTGAATCGGCAACAGTCTCTTGCTTGGAAGATTTCCTGTTTACTGCTCCGTTATTCAAATAAAATATGTACCCGGATTGTAACTTATAGTCGTCTTTGTCGGTTTGGAAACTTAAATCGGTATACCTGGTTACCTCAAGTTCTCCATCTCCATAGATTAAGAAAACATCCTTAGTTCGTCTAAGATACTTAAGGATATTCTCAACGGCCATCCAGTGACCATCACCTGGATCGGCCTAATAGCGACTACACATGCTCAAAGCATAGGAGACATCAGGTAACATACATATCATGGCATACATAATCGATCCGACTGTCGAGGCAAACGGTATCTGATTCATGCTGTCTCTCTCATCTTGATTTTTAGGACACATGTCCTTAGATAGAGTGATACTATGTGACACTGGCAATAGTCCTATCTTGGACTGATCCATGTTGAATCTCTTCAATAATTTGTCAACATATGTACTTTGGGAGAGTCCAAGCAGCTTTCTAGATCTATCCCGGTAGATCTTTATTCGTAGAATAAAGGCTGCTTCTCACAGATCTTTCATGGAGAATTTTAATGAAAGCCAAGCTTTAACCGACGTTAACATGGGAATGTCATTGCCAATAAGTAATACATCATCAACGTAAAGGACTATGAATGTCAGTGCGCTCCCACTAACCTTCTTATATATACAAGGATCATCCTCGTTTTGAATGAAATCATATTCTTTTATGATCTTATCAAAACATTGGTTCCAAAACCGCGATGCTTGCTTCAATCTATAAATGGATCGATTTAACTTACAAACCTTGTTTGAAAGTCTTGGTACGGCAAACCCGTCAGGCTGTTGCATGTAAACATCCTCCAAAAGTTTTCCGTTAAGGAAAGCAATTTTGACGTCCATCTGCCATGTCTCATAATCGAAATATGCAGTAATAGCAAGCATTATCCGAATGGATTTAATCATGGCAACATGTGAGAAAATTTCATCATAATCGACACCATCTCGTTGACGATACCCCTTCGCTAGAAGACTAGCTTTGTATGTTTGTACGTTGCCATCCATGTCAGTCTTCTTCTTAAGACCCATTTGCAACCAATAGGTTTTATGCCTTCTGGTGCATCAACCAGTGTCCAAACTTGGTTGGTGTATATGGAATCCATTTCGGACTTCATGGCTTCTTGCCATAAAGTGGAATCGATATCTTGTATCGCTTCCTCATACGTAGCCGGTTCATTATCCTCAATGAGATTAATATCTACATTAGGTGAGATCAGAAACCCATACCTCTCAGGTTTTTTCCAAACTCTCTCCGACCTACGCGGTCCTTGTGTAATCGAAGATTATGGTACAGTCACATCCCTGATGGGTTGTTCATGTTCCGTTAAGGATTCTGTGCCAGGAATATTATCACTTTGATTTTCATCGAGTTCTACTTTCCTCTCACTTATCACTGCATTTAGGAATTCATTCTCAAGGAAAATCACATGTAGAGAAACAAATACTTTGTTCTCTTGTGGGGGATAGAAGTAATATCCTTTGGTTTCCCTAAGATATCCTACGAATAGGCATTTATCCGATTTAGGTTCAAGTTTGGTACCTTCCAAATGTTTGACGTATGCCCAGCAACCCCAAATCTTCAGGAATGAGAAACCTAGATTCTTTCATGTCCATATCTCATACGGTGTCTATTGAACAGAATTTGACGAAACCTTATTCAAAATAAGTATTTCACTGTTCAATGCATATCCTCAGAAGGAAATAGGTAGCTCCGTGTGACTCATCATACACCTTACCATGTCCAATAAAGTTCGGTTTCTCTGTTCGGACACACCGTTTAATTGCGGTGTTCCAGGAGGAGTCCACTGTGAAAGAATAGCATATTCTTTCAAGTAATCAAGAAACTTATTGCTTAAGTATTCGCCACCACGGTCCGACCGTAATGTCTTAATAATTTTATCGGTCTATTTTTCTACTTCGTGTCGAAACTCTTTGAATTTCTCAAAGGTTTCCGACTTGTGTCTCATAAGATACACATAACCGTAACGCGATGCATCATCCATAAAGGTTACGAAGTATTCATATCCACCTCTAGCCTGGCTAGACATGGGCCAACAAACGTTAGTATGAACGAGGGCTAACAGTTCGGTGGCACGTACACCATTTCCGCTAAAATGTGTTTTAGGCATTTTGCCAAATAAACAAGATTCACAAACGTCATATGAATTAGGATCAAATCTGTCCAAGTACCCACTCTTCGAAAGTGTGGATATACGTGTCTTGTTTATATGTCCCAGATGACAATGCCACATATAAGTTTCATCGTTGTTACTTACTTTAAGCCTTTTATTCGTTACATTATATGTTTGAGATTGCTTTGTATTCAAAATATAAAGACCATTATTTGTATCAGCTGTGCAAATTTTTATATAATTTTTATACATAAAACAACCGGAATTTCTAAATAAAAAGTATACTTGTATCGGGTTAACATAGATACAGAAATTATATTCATAGTCAAACTAGGTACAAAATAACAGTTTGTAAGTTCAAGTACATGCCCCGAGGGTAGTTCCAAAACATAAGTGCCCACGGCCAAAACGGTAACTCGAGTCTCATTCCCGATGCGTAGATCAATCTCCCCTGAGGCCAGTCTCCTGCTAATCCGTAGATCCTGCACATTAGTACATATGTGAGTACCATAACCAGAATCAAAAAATCCAATTTTTAAAACTAGAAGTAGACATTTTTATTTCTATAACAAACATACCTGAAGCCGTTGCCTTGCCCGCTTTAATCTCCTTCATGTGTGCCTTGTACTGATGGCAGTCACGCTTTTAGTGACCCCATTTGCCGCACTGTAGATATACATCGTGGGATTTTTCCTTGGGTTTCCCAGAACCCTTTGATGATTTAGTCGTGCCTTTCTTCTTATGCTTCTTCTTCTTCACACCTCCAGTGGCCTTGGGCCAAGCCCTCGGAGTCTGAGATGTCGAAATGAAGTGCACCTCGCGCTTCTTGCCTTTTAAAAGCTCATTTTCAGCCTCTTTCAGAATGGACATTAACTCTTCAAGAGTATCATCTTGGTTCAGCATATTATAGTTCATAATGAACCAACTCCAAGTATCGGGGAGAGACTGCAAGATCAAATCTATGGAGGTCTCAGTCCCGAAGACAATGCCCATCTGAGACAGCTGCTCGATGTCAACAATCATCTGTGACACGTGGTGCTCAACAAATATACCCTCTGACATATGTACACGGAATGGCTTTTTCTGCAACTCATATCTTTGCGATCTAAGATTAGATCGATGAAGATCATGCAACTTCGCCAACATGTTATAGGGATCCAATCCATTGTTCTGTCGACGGAATTGCTGAGTCATGGAAGCAAGCATAATGGACTGAGCGGTGCAGTTGTCATCGCTGTGAGTCTTCCAAAGCTCAAGCTCAACTATTTCCTCAGCTCCAGGCTTAGGCCCAAGAGGTTTGTCTATCGTATAGAGTAACTTCTCGGATCCTAGAATAATTCGGAGATTCATCTCCCAGTCGGAAAAGTTCATGCCATTGAAGACATTGTCACCCATGATAATGTCCCTAACACTGTTCTTTCCAGTCATTTTAATTACGATAATCTAATTATCCAATTAACAATATTTGGGTACAGTCTAACTATTACAAGAAAAATAAAATTATATTAGTCCAACTAATAAGAATAATTGACGAAATAATTTGAAAGCGTGTAAAGCTAAGTATTTGAACGAAATTGAAAATTCAATACTAGCCTCCCACTATTTTTCGGTGAGCCTCTAACCCTATGTTGAGTACTCGGGAAACCTAGATTCCTAGTGGGCTAGGATCTCGCTAAATAACACACAACCTTGACTTTGGCCAACAAGTTGTATGATATTTAACTAGGTAAATCTCTAAGATCAATTGGATCTCATCCAATTCCTAGGTCCGGTAGGTGGACCTCCAAGTCCGAAACATATATACATTCTATATGCCAATATATTCAATATATTTGCCTAACCTATTTCCTCTGAATCAACTAAGCCTTGGCTTTGGCACAACAAGATTAATGATTCCAGTTAAGCGGGACCCATTGACCTTGGAAAGCTTCGTAATCGATGTCGATGGACAAGAAGTGATCTTGACTTTGGCCAACAAATCACAACTTGGACAAGACAACGATATATAACAAAGCCTTCATGACTCAAATACATCCGCGATGGAAAAGGGTCTTGACTTTGGCCAACAAACCAGTGCCAATCTTGGATCTTGAGTAAGAATCACTCAATGGAAGGAAAACACTTAATATTGTTTGAGGGTTTTTCACGTAATTGGCAACCAATTAATTATCTTTGTTAAGGTCTCATCATACACCCTTAATCATGCATTCTAAAAACATAATAAGGTGCGGAAATAAAATAATAATGATATGCGGATGGATATCGCACAAATTATTCCTAGAACAAATCACTCATTTTCCTCTCCCCGGCTAGCACTATTCTAACTTCTACCCAATTACATAATACAATAATAGAACCTCATTAACATTGAGGGGAATTAGGTGAGAAGAGAATACAAAGAATCAAGAGAGATAAGGCTGGACACGCAGGTTCAATTTAATAAATTCTAAATTTACAACAATTTTCAAAATTGCCCTTTCCCTTGTAATATCCATCTGATATGCATTATTCATTCAACACATCCATGTATTCATTCATAGCTGTTATTCAATCAATCTAATCCAATTAAATAGTCTTTGAATTAAGTGATCATCCAATGTTCAAACAGTAATTTGATTTGCGCGAATCCAACTCGTTTGAGAAAAAGTACTCGAAGTATGAATTCTTAAATTATATCAAACTACTCTTTAAATCTAATTTAATTCGTATTCAATACTAATTCATTTATTTAATTCCAAATTAAATATCTACACTTTTAATGCTCTTTAACGACTTAAATTCCAAATCTAATCTAAATGGGTCTCAAAGCCCAATTAACATCCAATGTTGTTTAATTAAAGTCCAATGGGCTTTCAATTGATTTCATAAAGCATGGAATTGGTCAATATGGGTCAAAACCAAATACAAAAGCCCAAGTAAGGAATCACCCTGATTTGCCAAGAAACCAATTTCGGCCCATTATGCCCAATTAAACTTTTAAAGCTCATTTGTTATATTTGGACTCAATGGAATGGTTTAGGCCCAATTTGGATCCAATCCATTTGGCCCAAACCTACTTGGCCCAACCAAGCCCATTATGCCCAAATACAACAATTATAAGCCCAATTCTAAATCAAGCCCAATTTATTAAATTCCAATTTTCCAAAATTCATAATTTAATAAATCAAACTGTTTAGCCATGATTAGTCTTTTAAATTAACATTTCCAAAATACTAATCTAATCCATTAATCATGTTTATCATCATCAACACATGTCCAACATAATTGATTCAAAAAATCATTTCATTTCATGCTATATACCTCACGGCATTCATAGGATTTTTGTTCGATTTTATTTTTCAATCTGATTGAATCTCAAATCAACGTTATCCCAAGTCTTTAAACACATCCAATGATCAAAAGAACAAAAAATACCATGACTATAAGGGTTCTTAAGCATTCGGCCAACATAAGCTAATTGGGGAAAATTAATCCAATTCATTTTTCATGAATTTGATCATGCATAATATTTTGTTATCATCATTCAAGCATACTCAATCAAACAATTTCATCAAATCATGCTCAAATCAATTTTACCCAAATTTCATGTTACGAACCCTAATATTTTTCATGCTCAAACTTGGCTCAATGATATCATTTGTTGGTTTCTAATGTGGTCCCAAGATCATATTTGAACAATGAAAAGAATGACTACTCAAAGAAGTGAGGAGGAATCACACTTACATTGAATGGATGTTGAAGAAGGTGAACACCAAATCTCTTTGTTCTATTCGGCCAAGGTGTCCTTTGATGATGATGAACAAGCTCTAAGCTTTGTAAGGATTCCAAGCTCTTGAGATGGTTTCCCTATCGACTTATATTGATTCTTTGAGTGCTAGCTCTTGGTAATTTTACAACAAAAACACATTCTCCATCCTTATTGAATTCGGCCAGAGAAGAGAAAATGGGAGAGTGTATTTTCTTAGTGTTGGGCGTGAATGAGAGAGAGGTGGGAGTGGAGTGTCTTGACTTGATTTTATATTTCAAAAATTAAAATCCTTAACCAAATCCAAATATTTGGTAAAAGTCTTTCAAGCCATCAACATGTCCACTTGTGTGTCATACAAGTCTTCACTAACTTCCATCACAATAAAGTGAATGAATGACATGTGATGTGACTTGTGGGCCCCACTTGATTTGAAATCCGAGTGGGCCCGCAAATACTCCCGGGCTTGGTTTCGCTAATTCTAAATTAACAAATTTTCCGTTGCGACGTAATTAAATCAAATTTAATTAAATAATTATGCCTAGCAAAATTACTTTTCAATTCGCTTGCGAATTAATTCTAAATTAACTCGTTTGCCCGAATTAAAATCCAATTTTAATTCCGCGTCGAAATCTAATTTCATTTAATATATCGAATATATTATTTTACCGATTAATTCTGAATTAATTGTTTCTCTCTCTTCAAATAGTATTTTATCCTAAATAAAATTTCTCCGTAATTAATCATAGATTAATTATGTTCGAATCAAACGTCATCGGTGAATCTTTGGGAAGCGACACAAGAGATCCCTGGATATTTTGGCAGAAAATCCGGTTGTCGGAATATCCGAACACGTACGTACCTCGTACTATATTTTTAAACGACACAATGAAGGCCTAACCCATCGGAATAGGAAACACATTCATGCATGCATGTATACACATCATATATAAGTAATTTTTATCTTGTTTTTGTTCGCAGGTTTTAAAGAAAAGAAAAAATGGAAAATACGAGCAAGCCATGAATGGCAACACACACCATCAGCAGTCATCGGTAATGAATCCTAGGGTCGAGACCCACACCATCAGTAAGCATCAGGAATGAATCCCTAGGTCGAAACCCACATTATCAGCAGTTCTGGAATGAATCCCAGGGTCGAGGCCCACATTATCAGCAGTTTCAGGAATGAATCCTAGGGTCGAGGACCACACCATCCGCAAGCATCGGGAATGAATCACTAGGTCAAGGCCCACATCATCAGTAGCTTGGGGAATGAATCTCTTAGTCGAGGCCCATATCATCAGCAGTTTGAGGAATGAATCACAGGGCTGAGGCCCACATCGTCAGCAGTTTGGGGAATGAATCCCATGATTGAGGCACACATTATCAGCAGTTTCGGGAATGAATCCCAGGGTTGAGGCCCACATCATCAGCAGTCTGGGGAATGAATCCCAGGGTCGAGGCCCACATCATCAGCAGTTTGGGGAATAAATCTCAGGGTCGAGGCCCACATTGTCAGTAATTTGGGGAATAAATCCTAGGGTCGAGGCCCACATCATCAACAGTTTGGGGAATGAATCCCAGGACAGAGGCCCACATTATAAACTCAGTTTGGGGAATGAATCTCGGAGATCAAAGCATCTCACATCGATAACGATTCGAGAATGGACCACCTCATACAGTAACGGTTTGGAATGAACTAAGCATCTCGCAAAGCAGCAGGTAAGTGTGCAACAACTAACAAACCAGGTAAGTAAGTAAAAATGCATACATGACTTTGAAATGATTGTTACTGTCACACACTGCACAAGTCCAATCAAATTGGGGGCGACTATAGACACTGTATTTTTACATAAAGCCCAATGATGAGACTTGTATGGAGGCACTACCCGATAAATTACGGAAGTCGCGGGAAATGGACGTCAGAATGGAAGATTTTAAAAATAAATACCTTGAAAAATTTAACTTGCTATTTTGCCTCGGGTTTGCTCGATTAATCTCCATTTTAAAATTTTAGCCTCGACCCAAAATCCCCACAATCCATACCAAGCCCATAACACCAAGCCACACGCCCAAGGCCCACCAAAACCCATTCAAAAATATTCAACTCATTCAACACAAGTCTAAATTAAATAAATCAAATCAAATCCAATCAAATTAAATTAAATCTCATTCCTAAATTAAATAAATCTCCTTCCTAATTTAAATAAATCACTCACCAAATTAAAGATATTCCCCCACCAAAAATATAAATATTCTTTCCCTAAATTAAATACACCCATATTTACTTGATTTGTTTCCCTAAATAACGGCACATTCACTCTCAATCAACACTCACGATTCTCTCTCCTCTTTCTAAAACAGAAAACAAAAAATACAAACCTTGGTCACTCTTCCTCCTTGGCTCTCCCTTTTGGCTCTCACATACATGGCACTACACACATAAAATTCAAACCCTAAAAACTCACCACTCTCAGTTTTCACTCCTCATTCACGAACATAACAAATAAAACCTGCTCTCTCTCGAAAACCTACTCGGCCATAACAAGAATCAACCATCACCATGCTACTCCTTCTCACCCACTCAGCACGTCCCACGCCTTTAACCCACCTACTCAGTACCGATGAAAAAAAATACAACAACAACCTCAATCAGCTCTCTCATTCAATAGCCCACATGCGACAAAGCATTATCCCACTTACGCAGCCCTCACAAAAAAATAACAAAGACCTATAAGTCTCTCCACTCACAAAAATCCACTTGAAGCTACCTTTCACGAAGCAACAATTACTAAGACAGACGGCCTTATATGAACAACCCCAAACGATAACAAATATTACTCGCCTAAACAGACCCTTAAATACCCCATGAATCCCCTAAAAAACAACCCAAACTGCTCATAAAATAAACCCTATAACTGAACAAGAAATTGTCCCCAAAACAGTCCCTGAAACAGCCCTCCTGCAGTCCCCAAACTAATCCTGAAAATCACCCCTTTAACCGAGACAAAAACAGTGAACAAAACTTCTCCCAAAATATTTCGAAAACAGCGAAGAAAGACAGAGAAAACACCAGCAAAAATATCACAACAGTGAAGGAAAACACCGAACCAGAAAACCAGAAAAGTTACGGAGTGTTAACCCTTCCGGCGACGGCGTAACGCACTTCCGAGAAGCAACTTAAAAGGTAAGACCTGAGGGCACCCCTTTGTTACATTTTATTTTGTTATCCCGGACACGGCATGCTTGGTTGGATGTGGAATACGTCCAACCGGGCATGCGAAGTCCTATATTAAAAATGGCCAAACTATTGGTCACATCTCTCTTTGATGTTCTGTCATTTATTTTTATCTCACATTTATCTTTATTTTAATATTCCGCATTTATCTTAATTTTTATTTCGCATTTAATTTATACTTATCATTGCTTTATTATTCCGTATTTATTTTCAGTCATTTATCTTCCTTTAATATTTCTCACTTAGTTTATTATTTATTGCTTCCATTATGTATCGTTGTTTAATCGCATGCATTATCATATTTCATGCATACATCGAGTTAATGATTATGTTATGTTAAATGGACGGTGCTATCTCTCGCGGTATATCGGATGGAAACCCATACGTAAAGTCCGTGGCCGAATCCGAATGGATGGTAGTGCGGTCTGTACTTGGGACACAACTTCACGTACCGCTTGAGAAACTTTCAAGCATGTGCTTCATTTTGTGATTTAATCACGTTGGTTTAAAGGTCCTCTATTTGAGGGAGAAAAAGCCTAAAGGCTACCTTTACCACGATGTTTTGCCGCGTCGGATGAGGTATGCTCGATTGAATGTGAAATACGTTCAATCGGGCATACGAGATTGTTGGTTTCTATTATATGTCCCAAGGAAAGATTAAGCATATGAAATACAACAAAATGAATATATAATAAACTTGAAGCATGGCGGAATCATACTTACAAAGCTTTGTGATGAAGAAGATGAACAAAGATGGAAGCCCCAAGTTCCTTGAAGTTTCGGCCAAGATGAGGAAATGGATGAAAGCTCCAAGCTTTGTGTATTCCAAGCTCCAAGGTGGTTTCCCTATCACCTCCTTTGATCCTTAATGTGCTAGCAAAAGAGAAAAATGAAGAAAAAATTCTTCCTTTGCCTTATGCAACTCACGGCAATAGAGAGAGAAAAGGGAGAAGTTTTCTTTCTTTTTGTGTTTTCTTTCTAAAAGATAATAATGAAAAGTAATACCAAAATTTTGGTATATCTCTCTCCAAAAAATCAAAAACAAATCTCCCTCCAAAAGTCATTAATTGCCTCACCAACTTCTTTCATGAATAGTGACTAGATGTCACTTTAATAAAGTAATTTGTGACTTCTATCACCTAGTCATGTCAAGTGATGTGACTGCGCGATGTGACTTGCGGGTCCCACTCGTTTCAAAATACGAATGTGTCCGCAAACACTTTCGGGCTCGGTTTCGCTAATTCCGAATTAACGAATTTCCGTCGCGACGTAAATTAAATAATTATGCCTAGCGAAATCACTATTCACGTCGCTAACGAATTAATTCTAAATTGATTCGTTTGCCCGAATTAAAATCCAATTTTAATTCCGCGTCGAAATCTAATTTCGTTTAATATATCGAATATATTATTTTACCGATTAATTCCAAATTAATCGTTCTTTCTCAAAATAAGGCATTTTATCCAAGATAAAGTTTCTCCGTAATTAATCCAAGATTAATAAAGTTCGAATCAAATATCATAGGTGAATCTTCAGGAAGCGACCCGAGAGATCTCCGGATATGTTGGCAGTAAATACGGCCGTCGGATAATCCGAACACGTACGTACCTAGTACTACGTTTTTACCGATTTACAAGACAAGGTTGGCTTCTAGCAAAGCGCGATGCCTACCCAATTCTCCAGAAATATTCTTATAGGAATATTAGATCTATATCAAGCGTAGTATACCGTAGTATTGCGTACATCGATCCAGTATCGGACGATCACATGTTAGGCCTGGGGCTGGAAATGTGTCTGCCCCGTACGAAACATATATCGGACATCAAGCAACTAGTCTCTTTAAATCGGACAATCCTGACCTGGTCATATTGTCCCGACGGTTGCAACCTTTTATAGAGTCTTAGTTCTGTGTCCTGTATGATCATCATCTCCATATGTCTGAAGTGATACTTCCATCTTGACATCACATCCAGTACACTACGATTCTCGATAAACCAAGAAGAGGTGTAAACAGAACCGGTTAAAGCCCCCAACCACCAAAACCAAAGTTTACCGATTGTCGCAAGTACTAGCGATGCAAGTCTCAGGTTAAGACCATATACACCTACCCTGATGCGGCCTCTCATAGACACGCAGACATACTACCAATGGGATTCCACGGGGTCTATCCAGAGCGAAGCTGTTTTCCGTACCATCGGTAAAACACAACCTCCTATCGCACTTGCATAAGTATCCTATACTTAAATATATGAGAACTATGCCGTTGTGCCCTCACAACGTGCACAAGTGCAATACTAGTCTATTCCGCATTATCGATGTCCGATCTCGATAATACTCCGACTATGGATATTTAATGATTAAACCTTTATGTATTGATACTGTCTCATATCATCTCAATACGGAACTAATCATATGGACTTTTGCCATTTATATATCAAAGTAAATAAATTACAAAACGGCAAAAGGCAATTTCATTCATTACATAGTTAATTTTGTACAATAATACAATATCATTTACAAAACAGTGACGCTATGGGTCATAATGTCTAACAGAGATCCCATATAGATGTCGACCTTGGTCGCATCTCTTTTATTTAATTATGCATTATTTCTTGATGCGCATGGGCTAATTACATTGGTTTAAAGGTCCCCTATTTAAGGGAGAAAAAGCCTAAAAGGCTAACTTTACCGTAATATTTTACTGCGTCCTCTCATATTGACTTTGCTATCCATATTTGTTTTGATTGTTGTATTATATCTTTTCATTTTCGCATTCATGTCATGTTTATGTTTGAGTGTTTGCTATCTCTCGCGGTATATCATATGGAAACCCATACGTAAATTCCGTAGCCGAATCCGAATGGACGGTAATGCGGTCTGTGCTTTGGATACAACTCCACGTACCGCTTGAGAAACATTCACGCATGTGTTTATGTCATTTCAGATACCATTTTGGGTAATCTCATTCAAATGTATTTCTGAACGCTACACGAATGTATGCATTCTGCCTCAGTCTATTCAGAACGCTACTCGAATACGCATGTAATTTTTTTTAAGATGTATCAGGTCTTATCTTTTTTGAACGCGTTTCTGAACGCTATACGAACGCAGACATTCTGTCTCTTTTTTTATTCGAATGCGTTTTCAAACTCTACGTGAACGAATGCATTTTATTTGCCGTTCGAACGCGTTCTCAAACGCTACTCGAACGCATGCGTTCTGTTTACCATTCGAACGCGTTATCAAATGCTCCACGAACGTGCATGCAGTGTATCAACTTCTTTTCCTCATATTTCATGCATGTTTGTTTACTTAAGTCATTTCTTTCGCATTACATAATTAACCATATCATTTCATCATTGTTTCTTTTTACCGTTATTAATTATTTATATTTCCGTATTTATTTATTTGATATGTTCATGAGATTGTGTGCTCGCTTTTATTATTAATGCTTTTGTATTTGTTGTTGATGGTATTTTCAAGCACTATGATATTTAAGCAGTACGGCAGGGGTAAAAGAGTAACTCACTTCTTGATCGAGACCATTAATGCCGACCCGACCATTCGATGTTGCATACGCCAATTGTAAGGGGTCGAGCACTTGATTATCGGTGACCGACCATTTAAGCTCGGATGACCAAGCATTATCAGATCGATAGCAACATTCTCAGTTCAGATGACCATTGTGACCGACCTCTTAAAGATCGAGCAGATGGTGAGATATGTTCCAGGTGATAAGTCATCTTATTTTTACAGGATAAGATGATAAATCATCCTTTTTTATGGGATAAGATGATAAGTCAGTGTTCTTATAGGATAAAGATAGAAGCAAAGGTTGTTTCGGCCAAGAGGTCTTGTGGGAAAGGGAAACCGTCTCTTTGCTAGTATAAATGGGAGGGGAAAGCATACTTGAAGAGTAGGCTATTGAATAAGAAAACAAGAGAGAAGTAGACATGTAAACACAAAATAAATCGACCAAGCATATTTTAGTAATATAATATCACCTGTTTTACGCCCGTGAATCTAGGTTGGATCTGATCCACCGAACCACGTTAAATCCCTTTGTTGATTGGTGTGTTCATCTATCTTTTGCCAAATTTGCTTTTGGTTTCCCATAAAAAAATAAAATAAATTCACAGTTGCAGGAGGATTGTCTCGGGAGCAAAGGGCTCTTATTGCGCCTGAGACCAAAATCAGCCGTCAACAGTTGGTGCCGTCTGTGGGGAATCCAACAAAAAGTAGCTCGCGTAGTAAGACGATGGCAGAAGGTGGAAATCACTGGTCGTCAGGGAGTTCAACAACATAATAGATGGAGAAAATGGAGGAAAATATGAGGAAAGATAGGGAGGAAAATTAAATCCTTTTGAAATCCATGGCGGACAGACTGGAGAGGATGGAAGAGATGAATAATGAAAGACTTGAAGCCGGAACCAGTCGGAGGAGAGGTGAAATAGTTGAAGGAAAAAAGGGTTGCAGATGTGAGTGAAGACGATGAACCTATGAGGAATGACCTCTACGGGATGAGGTCCGTAGTGGTAGAAAAAGATTTACAAGTGGAGGATATGTGGGAAAAATAAGAGGGGAGACAGTCACCAGATTCTTCCTATGATTGCCCATGCGGCACCAGAAGGAGAGATAGGAAGCATGGTGAAACTGGACGAGAAATCTCAAGTCACGGGGAACGCCGCTCCCGGGTGAGGAAGGTCGCGGGGAGCGGTATGGTAACACAAATGGCAACATGAGAGATTGGCTAAAAAAATAAATAACCAAGTGGTGAGTGAACCTCAAAACTGATACGGGAGATGCTCGGGATGGAGAGGTTGAATCTCCCTTCACAGAAGGAATAAGGTCAGTAAAGCTCCCAAGACGATTCAACATGTCATCCATAACGCCCTACCAAAGCCATACTGATCCAAAATCCCATATTGAGGGTTTTGTCCTATTGATGGAGGTTCAAAGAGTGGTAGGGGATGCCATTTGCAAAGTATTCCCCCTAACCTTGGGGGATCTGCCATTCTGTGGTTCAGAAGTCTAGCCCCAAGGAGCATCGGTAGCTTCGTACAACTCAGGAAGTCATTTGTTCGGTACTTCAAAGGGGCCTACATCCCAAAAAAGACAATTGGAGAATTGAGGCTCATGAAGCAGGGGAACGATGAGCCCCTGAAGGCTTTTATTGAACGGTACCATAACATGGTGCTCAAGGTCGGGGGAAATGAGTCACTCGAGGCCTTGGAAAGTTTGAATGGGGCCTTAAAGATCGGAAAGCTGTGGACCCACCTGAGGATCCAGGATACACCGGATTATGCCACAGCTCTGGAAATAACCCGGAAGTTTGTTTTGTTGGAAAACGAGGAGAGAATCTCCAGGATGGGGACAGCTATCAGAGAGAGGACGATGAGGGCAGAGGCTCCTCACAGGCTAGATAGAGAGTTCAAAAAACCACCCCTGGAGCGAAGGGAATTCAAGCCAATACCTCGGAATGACCAGGAAAAGAGAATCTCGGCCCAGGTGAATCATGTGGCCGGGGAAAAGGCATACATTCTTTGAATAAATCGTTGGGGCAAATCGTTATGAAAATCTAGGGAAAGGCCTCTTGATAGAGCCTGACTTCAGAAGATTCCACCGCACATGAGGAATAAAAAATCATATTACATGCATCATAATTTGAGGGGACATACGACGGACGGGTGTAAAAACTTGCTGGAGCAAATGAAAGACCTGGCGCGGAATGGGTACTTGAATAACTATATTGACCAGGAAGTTATGGCGTCCAGGCAGAGGTCACATCGCCAACAGGTGAATACCATTGCAGGGGGGAAGACACTGGCTGGGGACTCTAATTGGTCAAGAAAAAACTATAGTCAGACTCGGGGGTCGGAGGTGTTAGAAACAGAACGGGCCTCGGGAATATAAGGTGGTCGGTCAGTGCCAGTAATGTTCACGGATGAGGATGCTCGAGGGGTGAGTTTCCCCCATGATGATGCATTAATAATCAAGGCGATAATCGGCAGTTCTGAGGTAGACAGAATCCTAGTGGATCCCGAGAGTGCAGTGGATATAATCTCCAATGAGGCTTTGGACGGCCTTGGGGTGGAGTATGCGACTATAACCGACGATGGGACTCCCCTATACGGATTTGGGGGCTCGACGATCGTTCTATTGGGGAGGATATAATTGGCAATGACAATCGGAACCAGTCCCCGGACTCGGACGATTATAATGAATTTCTCGGTGGTGGATTGCATGAGCAGTTACCAGGTCATTGTTGGTCGACCTTTCATGGTGAAGACAAAGGCTGTAATGTCTTGCTATTACTTCAACTTAAAGTTCCCCACCCGGGATGGGATTGCAATTGTGTGCGGGAGTCAGAAGGTGGCTCGGAGCTGTTTTGCCACCCTCTCAAGGGAAACCCTCTACATTGAAGTGGGTACCCGGAAAAGGAAAGAGGATGAAGACGGGGGAGAGACAAATAAGGATCTGGGTCCTTGGCCAAAGAAAGTTGCCCAGCTAGGGGCGGTCAAAGAATTAGAGATGATAGAGCTTTTCAGACCTGGGAAAAATGTAAAAATAGGGGAAGACTTAGACGAGGTCCTGAAACAGGACCTGCTGAAGTGTCTGAAGGAGTACCCAGACGTCTTTGCATGGGGGCACAATGATATGCCCGGGATAGATCCGAAGTTTATCAATCACCGTTGGCAGTAAATCCATCCCACAAACCAGTCAAGCAAAAAAGAAGAATCTTTAACCAGGAGCGGTGCAGGGCAATGGCTGTCGAGGTAGAAAAATTGTTGAAAGCTGGTTTTATCAGAGAAGTGAAATACCCGGAGTGGGTATCGAACGTGGTATTAGTGAAGAAACCCAATAGAAAGTGAAGGATATGCGTGGATTTCACCGACCTCAACAAAGCTAGCCCGAAAGACAGCTTCCCACTGCCAAAGGTGAATCAGTTTGTGGATTCAACGGCTTGCCATAGGCTGCTAAGCTTTATGGATACATTCTCAGGATATAACCAGGTCAAGATGCATCCTGGGGACGAGGAGAAGACGACTTTTGTTACCGATCATTGGCTTTATTGTTATAAAGTGATGCCCTTCGGATTAAAAAAATACCGGGGCAACTTTTCAGAGGCTGGTGAACAAGATTTTTAGGCCACTTATCGGCATATCAATGCTGGTATATGTTGATGATATGATAACAATGTCTAAGGAGCCAGGTTGTCACGTGGCCGATCTGAAGAAAACCTTTGAATTACTAAAGTAGCATTACTCAAAGCTCAACCTGGAGAAGTGTGCTTTCGGAGTGGCCTCGGGAAAGATTTTGGGCTATATGGTAAGCTCCCGATCCGCAGAAAATCCAAGCCGTTTTGGAATTAAAGTCTCCCATGACGACAAAGAAAGTACAAAGCTTGACCGGCAGGGTGGCCGCACTAAATCGATTTATTTCCCGAGCAATCGACAAGTGCCACACTTTCTTCAAAGTCATCAAGAGGGAAAAAAAGATAGTTAACTGGACGCAAGAATGCGAGGAGGCCTTCCTGCAGTTAAAACAGTACCTGACACAGCCCTCACTTCTAGAAAAGTCGTCCCCATGTGAGACCTTATACTTATATTTAGCTATTTCGGAGCATACAGTAAGTTCAGTATTAGTGAAAGAAGCCGATAAAGCTCAAAGGCCAGTGTATTATGTTAGTAAAGCTTTATTAGATGTTGAGACCAGATATCCAGTGCATGAGCTGGTCGCATTATCATTAATCACTACGGCCCGAAAGTTACCACCTTACTTACATGCCCATCCTATTGGGGTTTATACCGATTATCCTTTGAGGCAGATTCTGCAGAAACCGAAGGTCTCAGACAGGTTAGCGATGTTGGACAGTTATGACCCATAGCGTCATTGTTTGTAAAAGACTTTGTGTTTTTGTACAAAATTAAAAATGTAGTAATGAAATTGCCTTTTACCATTTTGTAATTTATTTACTTTAATATATAAATGGTAAAAGTCCATATTATTAGTTCCGGATTGAGATGATATGAGACAGTATCAATCCATAAAGGTTTAATCATTAAATATCCCTAGTCGTAGTATTATCGAGACTAGACATCGATATTGCGGAATGGACTAGTATTGCACTTGTGCGCGTTGTGAGGGCATAATGGCATAGTTCTCATATATCTAAGTATTGGATACTCATGCAAGTGCGATAGGAGGTTTTGTTTTACCGATGGTACGGAAAACAGCTTCGCTCTGGATAGACCCCGCAGAATCCCATTGGTAGTATGTATATGTGTCTATGGGAGTCCGCATCAGGATAGGTGTATTTGGTCTTAACCTGAGACTTACATCGCTAATACTTGCGACAATCGGTAAACTTTGGTTTTGATCGTCCAGGGCTTTAACAGGTTCTGTGTACGCCTCTTCTGGGTTTATTGAGAATCGTAGTGTATTGGATATGATGTCAATACGGAAGTATCACTTCAAACATATGGAGATGATGATCACGCAGGGATTCAAAACTGGTTCTCTATTGTGTTGCAACCATCGAGATAATATGACAAGTTCATGATTATCCGATTCAAAGAGACTAGTTGCTTGAAATCCGATATGTGCTTCGTACGGGGCAGACACTATTCCAGCCCCAGGCCTTGCACGTGACATCTGATACTGGATCGCAATACGCAATACTACGGTCTACTACGCCTGATAAAGATCGTATATTCCATTAAGAATATTTCTGGAGAATTGGGTAGGCATGGTGCTTCGCTAGAAGCCAACCTTGTCTCGTAAATCGGTAAAAATATAGTACGAGGTACGTACGTTTCGGATAGTCCGACGACCGTATGTACTGCCAACATATCCAGGGATCTCTTGGGTCGCTTCCCGAAGATTCATCGATGACGTATGATTCGAGTTTAATTAATCTTGGATTAATTACGGAGAGACTTTATCTTGGATAAAGTTTATTTGAAGAGCGAGAAAGATTAATTTGGAATTAATCGATAAAATAATATATTCGATAAATTATTCGAAATTAGATTCGATGCGGAATTAAAATTAGATTTTAATTCGGGCAAATGAGTTGATTGGAATTAATTCGTTAGTGACGTGAATAGTAATTTTGCTAGGCATAATTATTTAATTAAATTCGATTTAATTACGCGTGACGGAAGTTCGTTAATTTGGAATTGGCGAACCCGAGCCCGGGAGTGTTTGCGGGCCTACTCGCATTCGGAATCGAGTGGGGCCCACACGTCACATCAACCATCACATCACATGTCAACTTTATTCACTTTAGCTTGATGGTTTAGGTGTGGTTGGTGATGGTGTGTAAAACACTCCAAATGAAAGACTTGTGTGACATATACCAACCAACTTTTGGTATATCTTTTATTCTTATTTTTTAAACAATTAATATTGATTTAGGATATCAAATACATGTCTTCTCCTCCCTTTACAATTGCCGAAACCTGTGAAGCATTTTCTCTCCCATTTCTTTCATTTTCTTGGCCGAATTTGAAGGAAGAAAATTGATAAAATTTTGTTGCAAACTCTTCAAGGATCATCAAGAGGTGATAGGGAAACCTATTCAAGAGCTTGGAAAGACAAAACAAAGCTTGGAGCTTCTAACCCTTTCTTGGCCGAATTTTTGGATAGCTTGGAGGAGTTCATTTTGTTGTTCATCACATCCTTAAACAGATCGATGTAAGTGTGTTTCCGCCATACTTCTTCGTTATTCATTTGCATTTCTTTGTTCATTATGATCTTGGAAATAATCATAGAAACCAACAAGTGAAATGTTCGGTAGAGTTGAGTGAACACGACATTTCTAACCTCCCAATGGTAGCGGTAAAAGGGCAGACTTTGGCAGACTTTATTGCTGAATTCACAGAATCCCAGATTTTGACCATTGGGGAAGACAAATGGGAGTTGTCGATAGACGGATCTGTCAGCTCACAAGGTAATAGGGCCGAAATCGTATTGAAAAATGATAAAGGTAAAGAAGTATTGTACGCCTTAAGATTCGCCTTCGAGGCCACAAATAATGAGGTGGAATATGAGGCAATTTTAGCCGGTTTAAGGTTATGCACAGTGATGGGTGTTCACGACGTAGTGGTGAGAAGCGACTCTCAGCTGGCCGTTCAGTAGCTGAAGGGAGACTTCCAAGCCAGGGAGCCGAGTATGATAGCCTATTTAGCTGAGGTAAAAAGGTTGGTGGGAAAAATGGGGAACGTGTATTTTGAGCAAATCAGCCGGGAAAACAACTGTGAGGCAGACTCTTTAGCACGGCTCGCATCTTCAATGAGGTCGAAAAATCCTAGAATAGTCCCTCTAATCTGCCTCCGAGAAAAAAGCGTGGGAGAGCTCGAGGTAGCGGAGTTGGATGTGGAAATCGAATCTTCATGGATGCAACCATTCAAGAGATATTTGGAGACTGGGGAGACACCCGAAGAAAAGAAGGAAGCCAGGAAGCTGAAATTTAAAAGCACCAACTTTTCCCTGATCAATGAGTGTTATACCGAAGGGGCTATACGGTACCCCTCTTGAGATGTTTAGCAGAGGAGGAGGCTGACTATGTACTCAGGCAAATTCATGCAGGAATTTGTGAGAGTCATGCCGTAGGACAATCAATTGCCTTTAAAGCTTTAAGGCAAGGGTTCTACTGGCCAACCATGCATCAGAACGATATGAGGGTTGCCCGGAAATATGAAGGATGCCAGAAGAATGCCAATATCCACACCAGCCAGCAGAGCAGATGACTACACTGTCCAGTCCTTGGCCGTTCACCCAGTGGGGGCTGGATATCATCGGGTCGATGCCGAGGGGGCGAGGGCAAGCGAAGTACGCCATTGTTGCCATAGATTATTTCACCAAATGGGTGGAAGCCGAACCCCTATTTGTGATCACAAAGAAAAAAAAATACGGAGTTTTTGAAGAAAAATATTATCTGCAGGTTCGAAATTCCTCCGGGCCGTCATCATCGAAAACGGAAAATAGTTCGATAGCAAAGGCTTCATGAAGCTTTGTGAAGACCTCCAAATCGCCTTAAGATTCGCCTCACCGGCCCATCCCAAGTCTAACGGGCAAGTTGAGGTGACAAACAAGACCATTAAGGCAAATCTTAAGGCTCGGCTCGGAGCTTGCAAGAGCTTATGGGTCGAGGAGTTACCGGAAGTGTTGTGGGTGCACCAGATGACCTATAAGGATTCCACAGGGGAAACTCCATTTTCCTTATCATTCGGATGCGAAGCGGTTATTCCAGTAGAGATCGGAATGACTACCCACATGGTCCGGCATTTTAAGGACGAACAAAATGAAGAGCTCATCAAAAGTCATCTCGACCTGATCGAAGAAAAGAGGGAGAAGTCGGCTATGAAAGCAGCAATCTATCAACAAAGAATGGCCCGTTTCTATAACAAAAAAGTTCAGACCTGTTTCTTTCTTCCATATGACTTGGTATTGAGAAGGGTCACCTTGAACACTTGAAGGCCGGAGGAAGGCTCGTTAGGTGCCAAGTAGGAAGGGCCCTATAAAATTATGGAGGTGGTAATACCGGGTGTCTATCTTTTGGAACAGCTGGACGGCATACGGTTAAGGAAGCCTTGGAATGCCGAGATGTTGAGAAAGTACTTCCAGTAGATTTTTCTTTCTTTCTTTTTTAACAACCCGACAAGGGTTAGGAGCTCGATATAAAGCCTCTCTCGAAATTTCCTGCAGAGAGTTGTAGGAAGGGCAGTAGATCCTCGAATATGAATAAAATTTTCTCTTTTCAATTAAGAAAATTTTCACTCGCTTTTTTTTTTAATTAGGTTTGAAAGTCATATTCAATATTTGGGGATATACTCGGTGCGAAGGGATGATCTGAGGTCAGGAAAGGCACCAAACCCGTGGCACACCAGTCATAGGTGCTATCATCAAAACCGGACAGAAGTGCTCCAACCGAACTCATTTCATTTTTGAGGATCAGGACTGCGTCAAGGGATGAAGTGCATGAGAGAGCATGTGAATCCATCGTGGTAGTTTCAAACTCTCGAAGCTCGAGCGTAACTACCTCATGACTCATATTTTTAAGGAGCACCTCGGGATGGCAACCGCGGGGAGGGAGTGCCCCGTGGAACCAAGTCAACAGTATCACCCCGGGGAGGTGACTACGGGGAGCATATTCCCGTAGGTTTGGCTTAACCATTCCGATCCGAGAGAAGCATAACATGGGGAGGGATTGTGTCTTCATGGCGTATGCAGGCTCCAGAGTTCCCCAGCGTAAGGAGAAGTCCTCGTACGATATGCAGGTTCCATAGTAGCCGGCATAAAGAGGAATGTGCCCTTACATGCTACGACGCTCTTTGATCCGTATCTCAGCTCGTCGGGACGCTGAATTGTAAGATTCGAAATTATGTTTTGGAGACCACGGACAGGACGCTGTCTCAAGGCATTTGAGAGTTGTTATTTACTCTTACAAAGTTTTTTTTATTTTGGGGTAGGTGCTAAGTCACCCCCCACTTTTTACCCGCTTCACTTTACTCCGATTTTTCTGTTTTGTTTTTCACTGGTCTGGGAAGGGGACGCCTGCGTTAGAGTTAGTCGATCCTCGAAGGTTGATTTTTTTCCTTCTATGTAAGTCTTGATTAACATTCGGCTCGGGGCTGGATTTCATTCCACCGAGGCCGCTTGATTATTCGGCTCGGGGCTTGGATTTCGTTCCATATCGGTTCAGGGCTGGATTTTCTTCCGGCGAGGCCGCTTGGTTATTCAGCTCGGGGCTGTATTTCATTCCACCAAGGCCATTATGGTTTACATCGGCTTAGGGCTAGATTTCGTTTCACCTAGGTCGCTTGGTTATTCGGCTCGGGGCTGGATTTGTTCCGCCGAGGCCATTATGGTTTACATCAGCTCGAGGCTGGATATCGTTCCACCGAGGTCGTTTGGTTATTCATCTCGAGATCAGGTTACGTCCCACCAAGCCAATCTATTCGGTCGATCAAATCTCGAGTGGTCGTTTGTGAGTACGTATTTGGAATAAATTATCAAAGATAAAAAAGGATATATATACGCATTGTGAAGAGTTATTACAAAAAGAGTTATCACAAAAAGTTTACATGGGTCCCCGTTCGGGTTACCCCCTACAAATCAGCCCGCGTAGGGACAATTAGCCCTTCTTCTTTAGGCTCGGGTGGAAGATGGATGGGCTCTACCTCAGGAGGAGGGTCAACGGCCTCCATATGAACGGTTCGATAGGCGTCGATAGTTACGCTTCAGGAGCGCTGTTTGTGTCAGACTTTTGATCTGGATCTCTTAGGAGTTGGAGATATCGGGGCGACTGAAATGGGATCGGGATCCAGTGCTTCTTCAAGAGAATGGGGTAGCCATTTTTGAAACTCCTCTTGTGAGACCTCCCCATTGCAGAACCGGATCGTCGCATAGATAGGCCCCATATACAGGTTGGGCTGTATCATTGGGATAATCTCGGTGCAAAACTCTGACCCCATCAAGTCTGATTGCATCCCATTCGGCCTCGAACTCAGTTTCTTTCTTCTAGAGCTCCGCACAGACCCGAGCCAACTCCTCATCTTTGGCCCTCAGTTTGGACTCCACGCTTCAAAATTCCATCTTCATGATTCTATTATCAGCCTAAGCGACCTCCAGGCGCACCATGGCAGCCTCAGTGTTTTTTCTCTCCAGAGAGGCAGCGACCCTGAGAGCTTTATTTGTTGAATGGGCCTCGACTGCAGCCAACTCCAGATTTTTTTATGATTTCTCCTCTATTGGCCAGCTCGGCCTCCGTTTCAGTCAGTCGGTTCTGAAGCCTCTGGGCTTGGCCACCCT
Source organism: Zanthoxylum bungeanum (assembly GCA_019454045.1). Lineage (NCBI taxonomy): Eukaryota > Viridiplantae > Streptophyta > Magnoliopsida > Sapindales > Rutaceae > Zanthoxylum > Zanthoxylum bungeanum. Next base: position 186,828 of record SKCR01041049.1, read on the forward strand.
CAGAAAGAAGACTCAGAAGAAGATCTTTGTTCTTGGCCGCCAGATAGTTTGCCTGCCAGGAAGAAGTAGAAATTCAGAAATCAGATTTATGTAAAAATTCAGAACGGGAATAAAAATGATGGTTACCTTTGCCATCTGGGAACAAAACGCGGAGACCACATCCTCGGGGGAGAGATCTTCGTATTTAAGAACTTTTTCCGGAAGGATCACCTCAGCCAGTTCGTTAATTACAGCCACCAGATGGGCAGTGGCTCTCGAATATCCTGCTGAGGTCTCAGCACCCAGAATCACAGTGCCCTTCCAATTTTGGAGGAGCCCTCCGACACTCTCTTCTCCTTTTGAGTAGCATGCTTTCTACTCAGGGTCTGCTCCTCCTCGATCTTCCGAGCAAGCTGTTGGACAGTTATGACCCATAGCGTCACTATTTGTACAGATCATAGTGTTGTTGTACAAATTAACTATGTAACAAATGAGATTGCACTCCTATCATTTGTGATTAGATCACCTTAGATATATAAATGATGGGAGGTCCTTATGATTTGTTCCTAGATTGAGAATGATA